>JASKDV010099108.1:0-14734 GCA_032466395.1 Aegires albopunctatus | reverse complement strand
CTCTCTCTCTCTCTCTCTCTCTCTCTCTCTCTCTCTCTCTCTCTCTCTCTCTCTCTCTCTCTCTCTCTCCAATTCCATATTCAGTGTCCTGGCTTCTGGCGCTCTTGAATCGACGCAAGAATTCTACAAAGTTACCTGACCAAACATAATAATATACCCTCTACGGACTCAAATGGTGGGCGGTATATGCTTACATAAACTATGATAATACTGCAAATCATAAGCCATTGAATGAGAAGGCATTAATTTTTCGTCAAAGTATACTTCACGCTTTCTTTTAAGGAACCTATATCTACTGGAGTAAAATGTAGAATGATAGAGAATGAACAGGAATTGAGAATGATTAAGAATAACAATTCTAATGATGCAAGAAATAATGTATTTCTTTTTCCTTTATCCAAACTATATAATCATTGGATGAGTGATTTCATTCCGCATAAGAGTATTTATAGGAATTATAAAAGATATAAAATAGAAATAAAATTAGGTTTATTGCCTACACGGCTGGCAAATACTTATGTATATATTTTCCATATAAGCAAATTGCATTTGGTATTGGCATAATGATAGACATTTTTTACACTCTAATTAAAATAATTACTTTTTAGATGCATTTTATCACTAACGATGTTAGTGCAACTGGTCGTAGATGGTTCATTTATTTGATACTCTATCTTTTTGGGATAGATACAATCTTTGAATTTTTCCCAAATTTTATAACTCGTGGCATTTGATGGATAAATTAAAAATGATAGTATGGATGGGACTAGATCTAGTGCGTGCACGCGGGGAATATACCAGCCAATAATAGCACTACAAGCTCAGGATGGGGGAGCTCTAGATAGACTTAATTAATTTCGATCTATTTTTAGAGATTCGAGGTTGATTGGGTCGAAAATTGCTTTCTCCTACTTGGGCGAGGCGAATCGTGCCGTCGTAGAGGTGGCAGGTTCGTTCCCCTACCCATCACTAGATTATTTTTTTTTCGTTTCTTTCCTAATATAGATTCATGTCTTTGTCTCTAAGGGGTTATTTCATATTCTTGATGTATTAATTATTATTTATCTGAAACCCTTCTGCCTCATACCCTATTTACTATGGATGGGACGTAATTGAGACGCAATATTAACAAATACCATATGATATCATCAGGCCCACATTCTTTACGCTTTTTTGCGCGTTCGATCACGTTCAACGGCCTCTCTTATGTATTCTCCTCGGTAAGATCATGAAGTAATCCTTCATCTTTCGTGATCCATCTACCTTTAAGTCATAAGCATCAAACATATTCATTTGCATCATTTTTTATTACCACGTTGGCTTTTTATTTTTACAGCCAGCATTATTTTTTAAATGTGTCTATGTTTCTTTATTGTTATTAATTTAATTTAAAAGATTCTTCTAGTTCCTTTCTGTAGATATCATTACATTTTACAGTATTTTATTCTTTACCGTTCTGTAATCTCTTTCTGTTTTCTAATATCATCAGTGAGAAAGATTCGTCTTTTTTATGACATAATTTCTCTCAAATCACTATCAATCCATGCATGGCGTACAATTAAGAAACAATTGACCTCTTTCTTCTGACAAATGCTGTTCGTACAAAATAGAATATATTCACATGCATGTTCATTAAGTTAATTAACATCATCACAAGTGTTTTTACAAACGCCCCAGTCTGTGCAGCATTCGGTGATCCTAATCACCTGGGGGGGGGGGGGGGGGGGGGGGGTATTACCATAGCAGAGGTCCAGAGTCTCATCGCCCCTGTTTTTGAAAGCGGGGAATTGCTAGAATTGTTGGTAAACATGACTCAAAGGTGCACTGGTTGAAATCACCACAAATGAAAATAGCTGAGTCTGGTGATTTGGCCTGATGTTCATTTACGATGTTATCACTTACCGCTGTGTTGGGATTGGCCTATGGTGGTACTTAAACAATATTCAAGTTTATTTTTGGGAATTCCGTTGGTAGATAGTTTGACCTTGAACTGATTCCTTAAAGTTCAATGTCTTTGAATGTTGTGTTTGTGACACCATCTGTCGTTAACATAAACACAGAAACCTTATCCGCTTCATTTTCTAGAGCCCTATGGGGGGTTTTCCTGTATAGAAAACAGTCTTTGTTGATCATCGTATCTGTAATATTTTCTGTGAGTCAGGTTTCTGATATAGTACGTAATACATAAGAGTACATTCCGCAAAGCATTCGTTCAAATAAAGTAAATTGCCTTTAACCTTGAGTAATATAATGGTATCAGATTCATGGTGTTGGTTCAAATTAATAGACCAGAGGTTGGAATTTTAAACAAATAATCAAAATTGATTGACAGCTTGGGTCTGATCCAGTCTGTAACATATTTCAATCACACTCTTTATAGATAAATCATTCATTACTTACATCTCGTTCATTTAACCTTTGAACGTTTAATCATTGAACTCTCGTGTTTTGTATTTCAAACCTGGAACGATTTCATGTACGATGAGATAATATGATATCGCCAAACATGAATAAAGATTATAAAGTTTTGTATTACATTTGTTTTAGTTAATTTTGATGAATGCTATAATGCATCGATCATAACGTATTATTTATATTTTAATCTTTGTTTTTCTGTTTCATCTGGACGTTGTCGCATGAATCATGATGCGCGTCATCAACGCGCCAAATTGCACAAAGTGTGAAATGTACAAATGATTAAAAAGATTATAATTGTAGTAGTGGCACCCTTACTAGTATTAATGATAATAATAATAATAATAATAATAATAATAATAATAATAATGATAATAATAATAATAATAATAATAATAATAATAATAATAATGATAATGATAATAATAATAATAATAAGATATAATGAAAATAATAAGGTATAATGATAATAATTGTTATGAAATATGTATAGCTGGATTGAGGATAGTAGATATTATCTCCATATATTTATATAATTTTTATTACGTAGTGTGTCCTCGGCAGACTACTTCACTCTACTAAATTCTCAAATGCCAATGAAGCAAACTGCGAGCGGATGTTAATATTCGCTCTTTGACAGCAGACGGAGATAATCTACCGCTTAATATCTTTACAACTGAGTGTGGTGAGGAAAATGGTCTAATTTCCAAAGGAGTTAAAATCGGACAAACTGAGTATGGGAATCGGATCGTCGTAAACATATTATTATAATCATTATTTCCACTCATATATTTATTGGCGTTTATTTACCGCCTGTAACGAGTCAATTTAGATCCTTTGAGCGTGAAGTCTGTTTGGTGCTTAATGTATTCAATGTACCTATTTCCACTACTTAGGGCTTTCAGACTCCGCCTTATAAACAGCCACGTGTTTCTTTTTATGTGGACATATAAAAACACATGACACCTCGTAGATTATAATCCATTACCGATAGAACATGGCACTAAATTTATCTTAGCAACTACAGAATATGGAGCAGGAGGTAACCGGAAAAAAATTGGATTTCAAATGTAAGCCTGCGCGGGTTTGAACCATAGACATAATATGGCTTGCCAGTTTAGCGTTCTATCCACAAAGCTCTGCGCTCCCTTGGTTATTGCAATGATAGTTTAATGGTCTGGATATCTTCTCATATTACTGATACTACTTTACTTATCTTAATACACGAAGAGTATGACGTGCTCTATATTTAGAAATCCGATTTTGATCGAAGAGCAAAATGGGTGGAGACTTTCAAAAGTGAGATTTTCTTTTCTTTGACAGTTTTTCAAATAGGGGAAGTCAAAATCTATGCCATTGTTTTAAGGTAGGAAAACAGGGACGATATTGAGTTTCTAAACCCGCATCCTATATCTTCATCTAATTTAAAAACGCTCAAATTTCTTTTTTTCAGGCAGGTTGGTGATGCATTTTTCGCTTCGAGAACAGACGGCTCTTCGAGTGTCCAAGGTCGATTTGGAGCATTCAAAGTAAGGGATTTAGAATCAGAATATTTTGATCCCATGGCAGACAACATCTTAAGAAAAAGGCCTAGCGAAATCAGTAACCAGCCACATCGCTCTCCAAACGGGGAGAACAATTCACAAAGAGAAACAGATGCAGACTCCTCCAAGGACACAAATTCATCTGTGAATAATCCAACGGGACACAAACTAGAAACATCGGAGCATAGCCGTAGAATAAAATTCAACGATTCTTTCGTTTCGGGGAATTTTCATCAGGAGAAAAACCCCAGTCCGCGTAACCTGGCAACAGACTTAGAAACGGTCGTGGACCCCCAAATAAATACTGCATCTTATGGAAAGGGAGCTGGGTCACAAAAGATAGCGGCTTATGAAGAGGTGGCTCCAGCTACCACGAGGACGTCGTCAAACTTCAACCCTTATTCCAACGAAAAAAGATACATCGATAGACTCGCGGATTCCTTGATAAAAAAGAACTCTTTTACATCAAAATCAAAAAGATATATGGACAGCATCGCGGATAGCTTGATCAAAAGAGAACACGGCGTAGATATCGACAGATCTTTGATAGACAGAGTTGAAGGGGAAGGACAGCAATTAATTCCGAGTTCAACATACCAGAAAGATAAAAGATATATGGATAGTATTGCCGATAGTTTGATCAAAAGAACCGATAAATCGAACAAACGTTATATAGACAACGTTGCCGATGCATTAATCAAGAAAAGCGCAAACAGAGATAGGAGATTCATGGATCCTTTGGCGAGTAGTTTGATCAAAAAGAATAGCGATGACAAAAGATATCTGGACCCTTTAGCGACTACTTTGCTAAAAAGGGAACATAACAGCGATAAACGGTACATGGACCCATTGGCATCTGCTTTGATCAAAAAGAGCAACATCGGAGATAAAAGATACATGGATCCGCTGGCGGATAGTCTCATTAAAAAGGAGTACAAGGCTGATAAGAGGTATATGGATAATTTAGCAAACAGTCTAATAAAAAAGGATAGTGCAGATAAAAGATACTTGGATTCTCTAGCCAATAATTTGATAAAGAAAGAGCATCGTGGTGATAAGCGATACTTCGATCATGTCGCAGGTTCTTTGATTAAAAAAGAGGCCAGTGGAAATAAAAGATATGTTGATTCGTTAGCAAATTCCTTGATTAAGAAAGAACACAGCGGAGATAAAAGGTACATGGATTCTTTAGCAAATTCCTTGATTAAGAAAGAACACCGCGGAGATAAAAGGTACATGGATTCTTTAGCAAATTCTTTGATTAAGAAAGAACACCGCGGAGATAAAAGGTACATGGATTCTTTAGCAAATTCTTTGATTAAGAAAGAACACGGCGGAGATAAAAGGTACATGGATTCTTTAGCAAATTCTTTGATTAAGAAAGAACACAGCGGAGATAAAAGATACATGGATCATTTGGCAACTTCTTTGATTAAAAAGGAACATGGTGGAGATAAAAGATACATGGATCCTTTAGCAGCTTCTTTGATTAAAAGAGATAACACAGAGAAAAGTGTTCGAGGAGATATGAGCAAACGTTACATCGATAGTTTGGCTGATATTTTGATAAAAAGGGAGGGAACTCGCAAGGAAAACCATGAGGATAATAATAACAATAGTATACACCCTTCCAATATGATTAAGAGCCGTAGTAGCTTAAATGACAAGTATTCTGATAGAAGCAACCTAGACAAACGCTATCTTGACAATTTAGCTAACTCTTTGATCAAGAGAAAGTCAAATCGAGAGGATGATTTAGCCGAAAATCGACACAAGTCATTCCTATCAAACGGAGTTCCCAGGGATTCAACGATAGAAGATGGTGTATACGAAAATGGCAGGATAGTCACAATAAGGGGAGTCAAGATGTTATGTCGAAAACGAATTATTTTGTGGGATGGTTTGACTGTATCTGAACTTGAACAGGCGGCTCGTCATTATTGTATTGTCTATCAGCCTGACATTCCAGGGAGTCGGGGATCGGGCCCTGTTTCTAGGAGGTCTGTAATGAAACGTGCTATGGAGGTGACTGATGACGTTATGGATGGATCACGTGCCTTTGCTCCAACCCATATCACTGGTAAGTACATTAATTTCAAAGCTTAAACTTAATGTGTTATTTTCCTAACTGACTTCCTTTTTGTCCGATTATTTCTATATCTTATTACGCCTCTCTGGATCTCTGGCTTTCTTTGTCTCATATCGCACCCAAGCATTGATTATCCTGTCTCTCCTCTGTCTATCTTTTTGTTTTTCAGTATCACTCTTATTTTCTCTCTCTCTCTCTCTCTCTCTCTCTCTCTCTCTCTCTCTCTCTCTCTCTCTCTCTCTCTCTCTCTCTCTCTCTTATTCAAATTCCATTATATTATTATCTGTCCGTCTGCTTGCCTGTATATCAGAATATGTCTGTCTGTCTCGTCCTATCCGTATCTCTGATTCACTCTTTGTCTCTCTTTTATTCCTTCTCCATAATTGATTTTAGCCACTGACAAAGCAGCTATATCTTAATGTTTCTCTAGTAAATCATTTAAAGCCTTCTTTACGACCTTTAGGTTATCTATTCATTGCTAGGTGGCTGCACTATACGGTCAACACTTTTCTTTAGTTGAATCCCATCAAAGGGTGATTACGGGTGGTTATAAAAGCATAATAGTCTTAATTCTTGGCCTTATCTCTTGGCGGTGTTTAAAATTCATTTTCTTTGCTCCGCCTCACCATCTAACCCAGTTCTTAGACGGAGTTAGTGAAACCGCGCGGGTTCTTAAAGGGGCAATTTATATAGGGAAAAACTACATTTCGACGAAGTAACGGGTTCTTAGGAGAAGCGGGTTCTTAAAAGGCAGGTTCTAAGGCGAAGACTTAAGACTATTGTAGTATGTGTACATGTTATAAAGACAATCGAGATTTTCATTTATGACTGTTTCGTTTGTCGTCAACGCTAAAAGTTATGGTAATGTTGTTTTTAATATATAAATAATTTAGTTATATGAAAGTCAAAAGGGTTAAAAGACACTAATTAGTTAAACCCGTAAGAGACAGCGAAATATGAATGCATGAATTAAAGAAAATGTATGCATACAACTTAATCGTATAAGGATAGCCTAGCCCCATCTGGCCTGACCAACTTTGTTCACAAAAACTTATTGCAAGCAAAACCACCGCACCATGTTTCTCACACAAGTTTGTATTGCCTTCAACGGCTGCCAGTAAAGGGTGCGGTCATTGCAAATTACCAAATTGAACATGTGGCATAAAGCCTTCTTGCGGATTCTCATTCTTCTCCGTCTATGAACCAGGTTCAGAAAAACGCTTCAGCATACCGGATTCCAACGAGTCCTCTCTCCTTCATTTTTGCATCATATTACTTTTCAATCTCATCGGTCGTCTCCTAGCAGCTATTATCAAACAGAACTTTTTTATATTCTTAACATATTCTATTACACCTATATTAAAATAATTGCTTTAAATCATTATAATCATAACGCTATAACTAATTTATTTTTATATTCTAGAAGCTATAAATAAAGGTAATCTGGTAGCACATCATACAGACGATAATTGCACAATTAATGTTGATTATTAGGATAACATAAAGTTCTTCATTGGCAAATGAGCTTCGTTTTTATCTTTCTCCAGATAAATCAGGTGTTCGTCGAAAGAGATCGTCCGGTATCCTTCGTAACCACGGATTTAAGCTTGCCTCTTCTTCCAAGGAAACTGCCAAATTGAACAGAATCACGAGGAGCGCTATTCACACCAACTTCTTTGAAAATCCTCATCAACTTTATTTCGATGGTCAGCCATCTTCTCACAGAAACACTCCTTATCTCGACGAACTGGCTGCTAGTTTGCGCAACAGAGAGCAGCTTAATCGAGTGTTTGACCAAGAGGGATATGAAAACCCAATCCTCCCAAAACGTTATCTTGATGACATCGCGCCATTCGAGGATATCGATCCTGTATTTGATAAACGATACCTAGATCAAGTAGGATCATCACTGATTCGTAAATCAAGCAGTATGAACAAAAGGTATATAGATCCAATAGCATCGACGCTTATTAAACGTAGCGATAAAATGGAGGATTCTCCTATACATAAAAGATTTGCCCTAACTGGAGACAAAGGAAGTGAGATGGAAATCTACGTCAATGCATTGGGTCGTTACATGCCTTTGAAACGACATAGCAACAGTCGGTTTAGATTGTTCTCCCCTGGGTGGATGCGACAGTCCTGGTCTAACAGGCCTCCAAGTAAGTGTACACCATGTAGCAACTCTTGTGAACAAAGACGTTTCACTGATGCATTGCGGTGCAACATTAAAATGTATAACGGATAGTTATAACGCTCGATATCTTAAAAAATAGTATTAAGCAAAAATTTAACTTACTACAACTATTTTTAGTGTACACAGAGTACTTGGCGAGCAATTATTAATACTTCTATGGTTAATTAATAGCAGCACACGAGAATTAATCATTATGATAATCAAAGACATATTCTCCTCTTCTCAAACAATTATGCTTCCAGAATCGAATTACCCCCGTGGATAATAACTAGCAAACGTTTAATTATCATTGAGATTTAAATCGTGGGGTACACTATGACAGAATCAGATCATCAAATCATGATAGTAGAATGGAAATAATTATTTCCAACCCTTGGTTGAAGCACTTAGCATTATCTTTCTATAGATAAAAAGGTCAGGGGATAGATAATGATAATGAGTCTTCAATATTTTGAACTCGTTCGATAATTTGCATTATTAATTGATGTTTCTTGTCCTTAAGAACATTTAATTTTTCACGGAAGACTAATCGGGTCAACAGTTAATCATCGAAATTCAGATTTTCAGACCTTGAGATTTAATGGCAATAGATATAAATGCGTGTGCTTTTCTCCCATCGGTTCAGATATTCTATCTTCAAATTAAAACTATAAATTAATACCCCAATGCCCTCTTTAAACGAATCAAATAAGTGTTACAGATGAGAGGAAATAAATCTTCTTGCAGAATGTTTTAAAACAATGAAATCACGTAGACATTAGTCATAAGAAATGATCTACAATACATTTAAGGTGATATAAACAAACTTTGCATACTACATACAGAATAATGATCATGCTAAAAACAAAGAGCAGCCAATACTAGGGATGTAAGTCCCCATTTATCATTTTTTTATATTTTATGAACACATCCGGCGTTTAAAGGCTATAAAGCCTGTTTAGCCCTTGACCTGATATTGTATTGTACTGTATTGAAGATTTGCTTTGCAATTGCCAATCAATAAAGCTGATTTGATTTTTGCATTTCATCCATCAGAACGTATTTGTAATTAACGCCGCCAATAAATTAACATTATTGAAAATAAAAATGGCAAGAACGCATTGATACATAAGAAGTTATCACTCATCATAATTGATCGATCCGTTATAAGGTCCAACACATTTTTACAGAAAATCGTCTTCCTAATACCAATGGAACAATCTGAACAACAAGACAAAAATAGTCCAACAGGAGAATTATTTCAATGTAATGTGTAGTTTCATTAAAAAAGAAAGAAAAAACCTTGAGTTTGCATCATGGTCCTTAAAGGCCTATTGTATCACTCAGATACATTTAAACGCTTTATCACAATAAAAAGCTCCATTGTATCGTTATTCTCTTTTGTCCTATTTCAGCTATTCCCGTCAAGAAGATGCCTCCTCAAAGCAACAACTGGGACGTCAGACCGACTCTTATGTCCACCATGATGATTTCTGACAGAAGACCCCAGGCCTATGGCAACATGCAACTACGTCTGGCCATGAGTAAAATCTTCAATGAAGCCACTAGCCAAATGCTTGGCGGCGCAAGAAGCGGAAGTCGTGGTCAGTCAGAGAAAGTGACGTCACCACGTCATATAGCAGCCAATGACCGACCAAGGGGATTAACCCGATTTGCATCAAGTCCTTTCCAATCTGAATCATCTTCGAATGATTACTTCGACTCTTTGACTGGAAGTATCCTACAGACATGATTTTAAAAGACAATGAATTATGAAGGTGTTTTTTCCTATAATCTTGTTAACTATGGGGTGAGGGTTGTTTGTGAATAATGGGATATTGGGGAAATGTTTCATAAGGGCACGGGAGGAATGTTTAAATACAAAGAGATATATTTAGTTTGTTTTTTTTCTTCAAATTTCGTTGCCACCTGTTTTATTTCATCATGACACAATATTACGTCGGTGTCCTTTTATTTAATTGCTACATATTTCAAACATATATTTTATCTTCTATTCAATTTGACTAATTATTCAATCTGACCAATTCCTCCATCATCGAGACTCATATTCCGAAATAGATTTTGTTGGAGACTTAAATGAAGCTGCTTGAAAGTTTAATACTATGATCATTTGCAGACCGACTTAATGTGCTTTTGATAAAAAGGTTTCAATGACATTCATGACAGATAGTAGAGATGCTTTACTTTAAAGAGAATGCATTGAGATTTCAAGCCTAGGATCCCCTAGAAATTAGACATCATTTTATGTAACCAAAACAAATGTTCTCATTTTGCTATGTGGTAATAAAGTCAGATTACGTTAAAGTTCTACTATCAAAACGTTCAAATGAAATGATCATTATATTATTATCTTTCTGTAACAAAGCTTTCTCGATTAATTGAATCGAGGAGCTTACATTAAGGTTGTCTTCAGAGAAGGTCTGCGCTATCTATTTCGACTTTTTTCGACTTTCCTTGTTTAAAAGATGTCACTTCTTTCCTAATTAAAAAAATTATAGAATGAAAACTATTGTCTGTTCAACTGTTACTTTATTAATTAGTGCTTGCGAACGTTAGGTTATTGAGAGGTATTTCAGCAATATTCAAATATATTCAATTGTCAAATATGTCACTTATAATTGGATTTCAGTTTAGGCCTATTTTAGTGACTAGGTAGTGCTTTAACACAGACTCTCGAAACGAAATAAATGCAGCTGTGTGCGATGAACCCACTTTTAAGATGAAGAGAAAGAAATATACGGTATGTGCAACTATATGGTTAAATATGTAATTTGAATTCCTTTCGTTTCCTCCATGGTAGAAACTGAATATGTAATATTTGCAGGTAATAGTCATAGGAATAGTTTACGGATTGTATGGTTCAACGTTCTTTCTGATAGACTATAACGCCCCAATTCGTTTTGAGAAAAGATTCGACTGCTAATCTATCATTTCCTGTTTAGATAATAGAAAGTCATTTATTGCCTAGAAAACAGAAGGCAACTTTCTACTAAGATAGTAAGTCATTTTCTGACGAGACCAGAAAAAGTCTCTATTCTGTCAAACTAAGAGTAAAGGTTTAAATAAGATGAATATAGAATATCATATTTTCTATGTGAGTGATGAGTGATAATAATAAAAAGAAAGAACAACAACCCAAAACCAAAAACAATGAGCAGTCTTATTCTTTCAGTATTTTTTTAGTTGGTATTGAGATGATACACTTTTCTGGTGCTTAAGTAGGGTTTGGAACGTTTTCTCAATGTCAAAGGTAACCCACCTATGTTGATCTTTACGCCTGAACGCGTCAAGCCGAACTGTTCAAATTTAGCGCAAACTAAATCAATCAAGAAATTGTACCATGTGGTTTATTAAAATTTCGTCAAATGTCTTATTGGGAATAAAAGTCAAAAGCAAAGTGTAAGAAGAAGGAGAAAAAGAATCAAATTTAAAAAAAAAAAAACTCAATTGCATCCAGTTGACCATTCAAAAACTTAATTATTAGTAAAATAATGGACACGGATGGGAGGAAAATGAGCCGGAAACGAACGAAACGATTAAAGAAAGTATATATCAATGTGGAACATGAATCTCTATGAAACAGGGATTCCTTATTATTAAAACACTTACCATTATCAAATGTCTCTTAAAATCATAGATGGCGCAAGTACGATATGCCATGAAGGATGTTTGCAATTGCTGTCACTAACTACTTATGTTCAAGATGGTTTATCATGTTGGGCCTATGGAATTCAAACACTTGTACCTCAATACCTTCTGTCTACAGCGTTACACATTATTGTCTGACAATGCTTTTGTGTATGGCAGAGCAGTGGAGTGGCACAAATTTGACAATACAGGAGCATGGTCACAACAAAAACTGTTGTTGATGTATTAATTTTCAATATTGTTTTGATCACTTTGATGTTATAAGACTAGCCAGGACATCTTATTGATGTCGAACGTCATTTCATAAAAGTTGTGGGCAGTTTTAAAAAAGTGAAACGTTGAATTTAACGAGACAAAAGCATGTGACTGAATACGTGATGATAAATAGATAATATTGAGGCCTAATGATAGGGCGCTCTGCGTTGCTTTCAGCAACTTTGTTCATTATACATAATAAAGTTCATTATTCATTTTATTCTATAATATCTTGGTTAGATTCAAGTATCTGTTTCTGTTTACTACTTCGATTCGGTTTATAAAAGTCAGATCATGATAATGTTGAAATGCCTCCAGGAATTGTATAATTTATTGTCAAATAAAGTGTGCATTATTCATTCTGTCCTGTGGTATCTTGGTTAGATACAAGCATAATAATATGTTCCTGTTGACTTCTTTAGTACGGTTCATGTAGTGACATATTATTACGGAATGCGCGCTATTGTCCTTTGTGTTGCCTAATCAGGCCTGACTTGAAGCTCATTATTGTGATTATTTTGATTATTGATTGTACCTAACAAAGTATTCAACACATTGGTTTTGTCTCATTGAATTCAAATTAAAAATAACATTTTCATCGCCCCTATGTCGGTTCGGTCGTTCTTGTCAAAAGAGATTCAATAGTTGAAAATAAAAATAAAATAAAATCTTTTTTTTTTTCTTCAAAGGTCTTATTAACAGCAGATGTCGAAGGTTGTCGCTAGCATGGTGCACCACGGTTATAAGCCACCTTGTCGTATCTATATTCTCCTTTATAAGTTGTTTCAGTTTAGAATATTATGAGCCTCTACAGTAAGTCATCAATATCTACAATGAATAACAATCTACTTTATTGCACTGTTAACGAAAAAGCAAACAAGGGGACTGTTTGAATTTTTATGATATGTTTGAATTTCTGAACTGATGTCTTCGATACTGTACTGTTCAGAACTAAAATCACACACATTCTACGATCACCATGTATAAGCTTATTTCACTAACCATCTTTCTTTTTTCCTTTTGGTTAAAGCTGTTTTGTTTTCTTCTTTTACTGTAGCGTGTCATTGTTTTGTTTTTAAATGTGTATTTTGCTATGTTTTGCAATCCGTACTATACATATCGGACTTATTTTCTCCCATGTACGCATTTCTAATCTTGCCCTAAGTATTGAATTTTCTGATAGAACTATTCTGATTACGTCACGTCTCATATTGCCTAATTGTCATGAACTGGCCATTGTCTTATATGAGAAAAAGTTGGATTGGATATTTTCAGAAAGACGTACATTATGGCGGGTTATGAAATTGGCGTCTGTCATTTAGTTTAAAAGCTGCTATGTGTCTCTTTTTGAATTTCTAAATTACTGTTGCTGTTGACATTGTTGAGTGTTGACTTTATCCTCGTAGTATTATATTTCGTATTATGGGTTGCATTTTTCTATCGCTCTTGTTTTGCTTTGTTTTTTGCTTTGTTTTTTGTTTTTGTTTTTTTTTTTGCTTTGTTTTGTTTTTTGTTTTTTTTGCTTTGCCTTTTCGTGCTACTGGCGTTATTCCAACCAACCACAGATTGAAGCTCTCACTAGAGCTGTGACATATGAGCTTCAGAGCCTGAGCACTCCGATATTTGATGTAAAAATGGCATAATAATTGTAGTGCTTTACCAAAAATGGTTAAATTCATAACAAGATGACGTCTTAAACTCTGTTTCAAAGGCAGAAAAAATCCTCATCAGAAGATCAGACGTATTTTTTCTGGTCCAATGATGATTATTGCATGACGTTTATTTATGATTTTCGTAATGTTTCATCGTTTCTTATTAGATAGAAATAGTACTTGGTTCAGCCTTCGAACAAGACGATCACAACATCATTTGACATGAACAATTCAGGCTTAGTAAAACCTGACAATGATTCTTTGACATGAATCAAAATAAATTTCTGGATATTACTTATGTCAGGAGAGAGATGATTATTTTGAAGGGTGATGTTATACTCTAAAGCTACGAGCTGATTTGCCAGTTGTTTATACAAATATATATATATAAACGGTGATTTTAAGTTATTTGACTAAAAACTGAAAATAATTCAGCTATTTCATGCACAAGCAAAATGTACTTACTTTCTTTACTGAAAAGACACCGCGCCATTATGACACAAGCTCATCGATGACAGTATTGTAGATCGAAAATCATATCAGCGCAATGTGTTTGATGTTTTCTTTCCTTTTTTAAAAACGTTTATTTATTGCTTTCATTTCATTCAGAATAAAATAAAACTGAAGGGAAGATGTATAATGTTGTTGTGTTATTTTATTTGAGGTGTATCCAAGTATTAGATATTTATTAGAAGCTTTCCTACATTTTGATAATTTTGCAATGGCTGGTATTTTACTTTTTCAATTTTGTTTCGGGAGAAAACAGACATAGAGAGAACGAGAGAGAGAAAACAGAGAGGGAATGTGTGTGTGTGAGTGTGTACGTGTGTGTGTGTGTGTGTGTGTATGTGTGAGAGAGACAGACAGAGAGAGGGAGAGAGAGAGAGAGAGAGAGAGAGAGAGAGAGAGAGAGAGAGAGAGAGAGAGAGAGAGA
>JASKDV010098997.1:0-14735 GCA_032466395.1 Aegires albopunctatus | reverse complement strand
AGAGAGAGAGAGAGAGAGAGAGAGAGAGAGAGAG
Organism: Aegires albopunctatus; assembly: GCA_032466395.1. Classification (NCBI taxonomy): domain Eukaryota; kingdom Metazoa; phylum Mollusca; class Gastropoda; order Nudibranchia; family Aegiretidae; genus Aegires; species Aegires albopunctatus. The sequence goes on along the minus strand of JASKDV010098997.1, from coordinate 14,701 downwards.
AGAGAGAGAGAGAGACAGAGACAGAGACAGAGACAGAGACAGATGGATAGATAGGTAGCTAGATATATCATGCATCTTATGTACAGCTCCCTATTCCATGATGATCCAGCTCAAAGCTATAAAACGCAATTAATGTCACATCAACATCAATATCAATATGACCACGCTTTATCAACAATAGACAATGAAATAATATGGTCAATTACAGTGGTACTGAAGTATAAGGTGGGGTTGAGAAATGTTTTTAAAATCATTAAATGTTGCTTGGGTCCATCAGCTGTCAATCTCAAGGGGCAAGATAGGTGATAGATAGATTGATAGATAAATAGATAGATAAAGAGATAGATAGATAGATTTAATACGTTGAATAAAACTCAGTCAATGTTACATTCACATTGCCGGACTTAACACAAATTCCAAATAATCTATTTAAAATAACATTAATTTAGTTCATGTTTACTCATGCAGAAGTTGGAAATGAGAATGACATTCTTCATTGCTTCGGATTTTATTATTTAGTATGTTCCACTCGATTTATCAATAACTACATCTTAAAAAATTATCACATCTCGTGTCGTCGCATCACTTTATCGTCTTATCCTTTCTTTTCTTATCTTATTTGATTTAACTTGTTACTGTAAACGAATAAGGTACATTCTTCGAAGATGAACATCATTTGCACAACAGTATAATCTGAACCACAAATCAATTGAAAACAAAAAGGCTGGACAAACAAGTCTCAATTAAAAAGAATTTTTTCCCCCATGTGCATCGATTTCTTAAAAAAAGGACTTTTTATTGTATTCGGAGCTCAGGTCAGCCACTTCCTCTCTCCCCTCAACTACTTTGCGTGTGAAATCGCAGGGGTCTCGGCTGCTATCATTACCCAAAATCGACCGAAAGACACTAAAATTGGGCTAAAAGAGAGTGTTTATAATCTAAAAAGAGGATTAAATCTTCGTCTGAAACTAGTGTTAAACTAGGATTAGACTTAGTGAGGCACAAAGATGAAGATTAAAATCAAAGGAGGGAAAAACTGATAAATTTGTTGAATTTGTTGCCTACGTGAGAGTGCAGCGATATCGGGGGTTCAAATATCAGGGAGAGTATTATATTGGTGTGAATAGATTCACATGCATAATTTCTCATCTTCCGAGAAAGGAGAGATGTAAGGGAAATATTTGTTGATTTAATAAAATGTGCCGATCCCTTTTTATTGGAAATTTTCTCAGGATTGATAAGCTCTTTCTCCCTTCTCCCAGACATAGCCAAAAATTGAAGAATATTCGAATAGAGCATTGCTGATGTTATAGCTATAGAGAAATAATTTAGCAAAAAAAGATTATGAGGGATATAATGCAAGAAATATAATATGTAACAAAAAGAGAGTGATTGCGCTGCACGGAAACCATGGGTGAAAATGAGGGATAAATGATTATCTTAGAAATTGAAAGGACAGAAAGAAAGAAATGGCTCTGAATAAATCATTTTCGCTGGAGCCAACAGAGTTGTGGGTGTTGGGGATTTATCATTTATGCAAACAAGAGGCTGTAATAGCGAGTAGCTATCAAACTCAAACGGTGTATTGAAGGACAACAAATAAATGTTTTTTTCAAAAAGTATTTTGATGATGCAGGTCATGCGCGCGTATCGTAAAAATCTGAGAATAGGGGCGAAATAGAAGATATATTTTATCTCTTTGATTATCAATCCATTATCTTCGCAATTAATACATGTTGTTTTCTTGATATCTCCTGAAAGATATAAACATGTCAATAAACTTGTAAATTCAAAAGTCATATTGAATACCATACCCTTTTAATTAAAACAAACAAAATGCTTCAATCCGAGATATTAAAAAAAGGATCGCTACTTTTGTTTCTCGGAATAAGAAAAAATTATTCATTACAAAGCTAAGCCCCAATTTACGATACAACAGCCTTGGAACTACAGCCTTAGGTATTCTGATTAAAAGAAAAGTAAGATGAATTATTATGTAAGGCATTGTCTCCTCGCTTTTAAACTGGTTTAAAGACATCGTCTCCTGGTGTTGTTAGTTGTCTTTAGCGTTGTTGTTATTTTTTAAATGAGACAAAGAATATACGTGACAAAACGTTTTTGACTGAAAACCGTCTAATCTGCTGTCAATGTGCATTAATTATGCAATTACGTGGGTAGCATTGCGATCGAAGAAGCAAACATTTTATAGACCGAAGGCCCCACCACGCCTACGTTCAATCTCCGGATCGAGATGGATATTGAGGATTTTATCGGCGGGATGGGGTGGGGGGGGGGGAGTCATTTTGGATTGAAAAGCTTTTTACAAGTTTAGAAGACTTTGGTGTTTCGCAATGTAGAAAATACTGCTAATTGACCATATTGAAGCACAGAGAGTTGTATAATTAAATCTTATTAGTAAAACAGGCAATTTGCACTATAATTATTACTAGAGCAATCACAATACCGTCCCGGCCCAACTAAATATTTAAATCATCTTTTAATATGTCGAAGTGTAGATATGATCATATAAGTCCGTGAAATAGTAACACCACTTGACCTCAGAAAATTCCTTTACGACGCTTGATAATAAATACGCTCTTACGATTACGATTTTGCCATCGAGTTAAATCAACGGTTGATTTTATCTTACTTTGATTTCCATTGCATAATTAACACTCAATATTTTTCTCACCAATGGCAACCCCACGGATAGTCACACCATGCGTGTGTCAAATGAAGTGTGGCTAGATCAACGATTCTATAAACCATGGCACATAATACACTTCATTTAAAGCCGGTTCCCAAGTTAGTGACCACTCAACTCAATAGGCGAGAAACGAGGTCACCGGACGCATTTACCAGGGTGGTTAGAATCCAGACTGTAGTCATTATACAGAACGGCTGAAGCTAAAGTCAACAGATTGAATTCTTGGTTGGCCGATTAAATTCACACCACTGATGTTCTAGATCTTTTTTTATCATCTGGATGGTGGTAGCATGATCTAGAGCAAACATTTTGTGTCTAGTTTCGTATATAATTATTGCCTTTGGCCGGATGAGGTCGATAAGCATGATTTGAAGAATATCTGACTTGATAATGATTAATAGTAGTCAAATCATTATCATATGCCAGTAGTTAAATTATTATCGTATACAAGACGTATTTAAAGATATATATATCTGGCCTTTAGCATTGCTGTTGTTATTGGAGGTGATGGTGATGGGGAATGGTGGCAAAAGGGGTGGTGGATGTGATGTTGTTGTTGTTATCTTTTGTTATAATTATAGCGTACCTTCCCCTGACACGTCGACTCCATTAGTCATGACCTTCTTCTTCTTCTTCTTCTTCTTCTTCAAATATACTGACACAACTCAACGGGGATGAGCACTACTGTCAATACGAAAAATAATTAAAAAGATTTAGTATTAAAAAAATAATAATAATAAAATAAAAATAGGTACTAGTCACCGGAGTCGTTTTGTGCTAGATAGGTTTAAAGGGGATATATTAAAAAATAGTTTGTCCTAAACATCTCTTTACTATATAATCAACCGTTATCTACATTCTATTGTTATTTAAAAAACATAAGAACTACACTGTATCATGTCCTAAACAGTAAAAGTAAAGATGAGTCTATTTCATGTAGCGCAAAGTAGGTAAATAAAGCCAGTTACGTGTACATAAACGTCAGGGAAAAAAAATATTTTTCTTTTCTTTTAAGCATTGATAATTCGCCCTGAGCGACACTAATACATTGTATATTATTTATTACGAGACGAAAATTTAAGATCCGGCACTTATGCCTCATTCATCGAATCTTATTGGCTCTCGTGTTTTAACACCAGAAACCTAGACAGAGAAGTAGACTTTAATCATCATATTCCTGCTAATGACCGCACAGGTTATTTATCATCTTACCTGTACCGTTTTTGCAGCAGAGTGAAGTAAGAGAAACAATGACACATCGTACAAAGACTGTTTCCCAAGGTTTCAATGTCGGAAAAAGCACTGAGAATCGAACTCAAAGAATGCAAGCCGACCACACTAACTATCGTAAAGCGGCACCACGGATGTATCGACTCGCTGACTTCCTGGAACGATTTTCGTATGAAATCTTTCTTTTAATTTTTTGATAGGCCCGTAGGCTGAGTACAAATGATCACCTTTAGATGAAGTGAACAGCTTTCAAAATTAATTTGCGGCTATCTCCTCAAATGATATCGTATCACCAATTATAGTTGTTTAATTTTCGCTTATTTGAAAAATAAATCATAATAAAGAAACAACTCTTTGCTCAGAACTGACCTTCTACATAATCATCTTTCACATTTTGAATTTTCGTCATATTTATTTATATTAGTAAATTTTTCATCTTCTGGGTTGATTTTTTTTTCTTTCTGAATTACTATCGTAATAAAAAGCTACCCAAATTATTGCTAGATTGTGGTTATGAAACCAACTGTTTGAAGTATTAGTAACTCGAGGTGTTTCACATCAAAACTAGGAGAGTATTTTTAAAATAAATTTGGTGTATGGCTAAACTTGATGTAAAACTACGATGCCTGGATTCAGTTCGCAAAATATCCAATCACGAGAGAAATAGAGAAATTAATAGAATTACAAAGTTTAATTCAAAGATCATTGACACTGATGGCAAGTTATGAGGTTTCAAATCTTAGATGAAGACCATGGTGTCATGTTTTAACTTGTTGATATTGTTACATGGTTCTATAAATGTGTTATGACAAAATATAAAAGTATATAAACAGGTTAGGAAATAATGGGAACTTTACCACCACCGCGTGAGGCCGCTACTCTAATAGTGGCAGACGGAATCAAAAGAAGTCTTGAAAAGTACAAAACGATCTGAATTAGTGAGCATGGATTTCTTTTACGATAGTCGTGTTCTATTTCCCGCTCAGTAGGTAAGGCGCTCGCATGACAAGCCAAAGATCCGTGGTTCAAACCCTTGCAGGTTTGAATTTGAAATCTAAATTTTCGGGTTTTCTTCTGCTCCCCATCCCTAAGTTGCTAGGATAAAGAGTGCCAAGTCTTGTTGGAGACGTACTATATTATAGGCAGTCCCATGCAATATACATGCATCTAATAGAGGCCTTGACTATTTATAAGGCAGTCTTGAAAATTCCTGATATCACCAAAGCAATGGGAATGGGTAAAATCAAAACAACAACAACAAAAAAGTCAACTTAGTGATAATGATCAAGAAATAGCAAGTTTGCAGGTAATATTTCCACAATTTCTCTTGACCAGCATGACACTGTCATGATGTAGGCGGCCTATGAACAAGTCATGTAGACTGTTGTGGGATTCACTTTGTCGAACTGCCAAAAAGCATAGTGAAGTTAAAAACCCATGAAATTATGAAAGCAGTGTGTTTAAGGCGAAAATACGATTATCGTGGTTAAAAATATGAAAGATTTGTCACAGGTGTTTACTTCCATAAGCAGAGCAAATGATATGGGAGGTCTGGGTGTTTTTTGTTCTTTCAAGCAGTCAATGTAAACCGCTTTGAATTCTTGACCGAGCAATGAAGTCCTTTCCTGCCTTTTGCCTAGGACGGGGTTTTCCTAGGGTTTTTTTAGTGGCATCATTATTGGTTTTCTTTCCTTTTTTTATCTTTGTAAATGATGATGCTGTTGATATTGTAGTGGTGTTGTTTTTAATTGTGGTGGAATTTTCAGTTGAATTCAAAATATACTGTTCACGTTTGATATTGATAACATCGGCCACGTGAACTTTAAATGCGCACATCTTTAAAGAGTAGTATGTGAGAACCAGTGAATCTTTTATCTATCTCCAATAGGATAGGCCTCCTCATAAATTTATTCTGTCTACTACCATTAAGTGGGAAGTAGGGCCGCATTTAATAACAATTATTATTATGCAATTCATTTGTATAACGCTTACTCCCGTAGCAAAACAGCTCTAGGCGCAAAGCATACACAATTGAATATAAAAAATCAATGAGATAATATCACAATATAACTTAAAAATCATTAAACATAGTATGACGTACTACATAAAATCACCAGGTACAAGCGTGTACAAAATGTATAGCCACGTGAGGTGAGCTTTTAGGTGTGTTTATAATAATTATCAACTTGGATTCGTTAGCTTTAGACCTTAGGAAGGGAATTCCAAATAGAGGGGGCCAGATGTGTAAAAGAGCGAGCAGCAAATGTTTTTGGTCCTTACTTGGGGACCTTCAATAGAAGCTGACCGCTGCGTCTTAATTTTCTGGTTGGGTCATAATACGTATCTATAATTTTCGAAATACATAACGGAGGTGTTTTGTTACAATATTTATAACATAGAACAGCAATCTTGTTTATTGATCGTGTTTCTATTGGCAACCAGTGCAGTTTAATTAACAGGGGTTTAGTATAATGGTCACTCTTCTTTATCTTGAACTGCCTGGTTCTGTAACCTCTGCAATTTATGTAACGGATTTATAGAAAGTTTACAAGGTAAAGAATTACATAGTCAAGTCGTGAAAAGATAAAGGATGAAATAAGTGTTTTAACGGAAGATTGATAAATTAGAGTCAAAATTAACGCCTAAATTTTTTGTCTTTTCTGCAAAGCATACGGTTTTCATTTCCAATGTTTATAAAATTTGGTCCCAATATATTATTGATTATATTATGATTATGATTTTTCGACTTTGGTTTCTTTCTGGGAGACAGAAGTGACTTATTATGCCAATTTTGATTTTCATGTATATTGACTATAAAACGTGATTTGAAATATTATGTTTCTCTTATAATTCTTATAGACCTATTATATTGTTCCCCCAAGACCGAACTTGATAATAGTCCCTTTTAGTAAGCAACAAAACAAAAAGCACTTCAATTATGAAAGCTAAATTTACAAATCTCTTTTCTCGTTAGAATTAGATTTATGACTGAAATGGTCGAAAGAATGGAATGGTGCTTTCTTGTACAAATAACAAACAAAAAATAAGAATGAACTGTCGTATAAGCTATAAAACAGAGAAATTAAAAGAAGACAAAATCAATAATACGCAAGCACACACAACAGTGAATGTTTAACTTATGAAAGGAAACACATAGGTTTGGTTCACTGAACAAAAGATAATGTGAGCCTTAGAGCCCATTCTTTCATAACCTGTTTATATACTTTTACAACATTTTCTCTTAAAATATTTATAGAATCGTGTAACCATATCAATAAGTTAAAACATGATGCCATGAGAGTTCTGCACACCGTCAGTATGAAAACTTACTATGATATTAGGGTGAATCAGACTTTTCGTTGGGGAACTCAGTAACCCGCCATTTTCTTTGAATGAATCATTATTGAATGAAAGAGAATTAGATCTATTTGAAATTGAAGTGAAAACTTCATTGACAGCAAAATGATTTCCATATGTGGGAGTAAAGCAGGAGATGAACTTGACACGCTAATAGTAACATCAGATAGTGAATAGATCTAGTTCTCCCCCCTTTATTTCCCAAATTATCTTTTGATTTCTTTTCTGTTTCTAAATATCGCTGAAGGAAGCAACGAATGAAGCATAGCCTATCATAGCGTTGTGTTGTTATGATTTCGAGTCAGCGCTCTGGTATGGATGGATTATAGACAGAATAATGTAAAAGTAGGCCTACTATTTCCATTTGACTGATCTTGAAAGAAATCAGACACGATGCACGTTGCCGTTAAGATAGCATATGACATTTTTAATATTATACAAATAAATAGGCACTTTAAAATAGTACAATGTATTACACAAAGACCAACGAGAGGCGTAGATCTATATTATAGTATGGTCGTAGATTATAATGTATTCAAAATATTTCTCTATTATTATTATTATTATTCCCGACCATAAACTTATATACAAGTCTATGTCCCCGACCCACTTAGTTATTCTTTGTCATCTTTACTGCATTGAGCACTCGGTGCAAATAGGGTGATGTATATTATTGTGATTATTTCCCTATCTACACCGAGTGCGCAATGCAGAAATGATCACAAAGAATAAATTTTTCTTTTTAAAAAATTGTCATTTAGAGAAAATTAAAATGGTGATTAAACCCTATACCATAATTTGCTTTTCTTCTTTATTTTTCACCCTTAACCTTCTTGTATACATTTTAAAAATGGATAACTTCGTGGATATCATTTATTCCGTTTGATCCCCGCTGTTTCATTTTAAATTAGGACTTTCATTTCTATTTTTTAACTAAATAGTCCTTAAAATTACTTAAGAGGCGAAATGCTAATGTGTCGATGTTTAATAATTCATCAACCTCGGTTAGGCAAGGCCCGCCTTCCGTTTCTTCGGAAATTCCTCTCTGTTTGCGGCAGCTTTTCCGTTCTGAATGCTGCTGTCCTCCCGGCCATTCTTTGGCTTTGTCTTCCGATCTTTTAGTCCCACTTACTTTTCTATTCTAATTTTGCCCCTCTACTTTAATAATCTTCTTCTTCTTTTTTTAAACTGTCGTGCTTTTCATACTTATAGTGCCAGTACAATAATTAGACTGCAAATTGAATCTCCCGATCTTCTATTTCATTTTAAATTCATTTTAGGTCTAGGCATTAAAGAAACGAAAGAAAAAGAGGAGAACGAGGAGGAGGAGGAAGGAAATTTTATGATAGAAGAAGGACGTATGTCAGCCATGAGATTATTTCAGATTAATTTCCAATGTTTATTGATGAACATTATTTTAATCAGAAATTGGTATATTGTAATACGGCTTTAAAGCAACGTATTTTTCATGAGTCTTTTTAGACCACTGTTTTTATATAAAACGTTTTATGAAAGAATGTTTTTAAAAGTTATTGAAATGGAGAGAGGAGGAATATGGTTAGGAGCTATCGATGGAATGCCTGCTTGTTCCAGGAGGAACTCAATTGCGTCCAAGTCTTATCTTTTGGTTAGATGTACATTAAATTTACATGTATTTTTTCATTTTCAGATAAACATCTGTGTCCTATCCGTGCAGACGAGATCGTTGATAATGTTCTCCTAACAAGGATGGGTAGAATAAGAAAAGAGTTCGTGTAAAAATGTGATCCATGCACGTCATGAATGTTTAAAATTCACACCAAAAGCTTTGACATGCATAACATGTCATATCAATTTTTGGTTTTGAAATGGATATCTATAAATTTACAAAGGGCCTCTTGTAAAAGCGTTATATTCTGCAACAAAGGCACGAGCTGAGAATTATGATCTAAAGAAAAGGTAACAAAACATCAATATCTATTTAATCTCCCTTCTTCGAAAATAATTGTAACATTATAAATTTCTGCCTTCCTGAATCATGAATAGAAATGTAAATTGTCTCATGGGGTTGAAAAGTATGACAACATTGAAATCTTCAGATGAAGGATACAATACCGATGCATCATTAAATCTAACATAAAAATATTGAATGTAGTAAAAGACTTAAAATTTGAATACATTTGTTGGTGTATCTATAAAGAAAAAGTGTAATTTATATACTCATATACTCTTGTATTTGTTGATGTATCTATAAAGAAAAAAAATGTATATTCTTATACTCTTATATTTGTTGGTGTATCTATAAAGAAAAAGAATAATTTGTATACTCTTATACTCTTAGATTTGTTGGTGTATCTATAAAGACTAAGTGTAATATGTATACTCTTATACTCTTAGATTTGTTGGTGTATCTATAAAGACTAAGTGTAATTTGTATACTCTTATACTCTTAGATTTGTTGGTGTATCTATAAAGACCAAGTGTAATTTGTATACTCTTATACTCTTATATTTGGTGGTGTATCTATAAAGACTAAGTATAATTTGTATACTCTTATACTCTTAGATTTGTTGGTGTATCTATAGAGACTAAGTATAATTTGTATACTCTTATACTCTTAGATTTGTTGGTGTATTTTTAAAGACTAAGTAGAATTTGTATACTCCTCTTATACTCTTAGATTTCTTGGTGTATCTATAAAGAACAAGAACAATTAGTATGCTCTTATGTTTATGAAGTCGTAATTACCATATTTTTGTCGATTTGTTGGTCTAGACCTTTGCTGTGCTGTATTCTTTTAGTATGAGGTTGAATATATAAGGAAATATTAGTTTCACAACCTAGAGCGTAATTAAAAAGAAAAAAACAGAATAGGTAGTATTAGACCTGCGATACCTCATGAGAACATTTCTAAATTGTTGCTATCCTATGAAAATTCAAATTCCAAATTACATCATGTCATTCCAAAACACTAACAAAGACGTTAACAGCGGTTACAGCAGCAATAACAACAATAACACTAACGACAAAATCAATCACAATGACAATACAAATCACTGACAACAAGCAATGACAGCAAAAACAGTAACAACAACAGCAATAATAATAACAACAACAGTAACAAAAACAGCAACAGCAATAACAAGGAAGCCAACAACACCTACCATAACGCAACAAGAATATCAACAATAACAACATTACGTATTGAATGCAAGACAATATTACCCGTAATAGATAGATCTTAAAACTCCGATTTATAAAGTAAAAAAATGAAATATTTTATCTCCCTAACTCCAAAGCCATAAGCATTAAGTCCATTGGATCTAATCTTCGGATTGATGATGAAGATAAAATAATCATGCAATAAACTCCTTTAATATACAATTATTTATAGCTTGGTAAAAAGTCACCATGCAGAATAAAGTTTTAATATTAAGTGACTTTTATCATTTTTGACCTCAACAAGAACCTTTATTGTGTGTGTTTATCAATGCTTAAAGTAAGAAATAAAATGTTGTTTACCTACCTCAATACTTTGAACCACACTCCTTCCTTTATGAATACTCTTTTCTTTTTTTTAAGGCTGCGTCTTTTCCAACATAACACATAAACAAACAAACATCCCAAATTTTTCACAAAGCGTTCATCGATACCAAAAGGAATCGAATGTTTCAATCCTTATTTTGATCCAGAAAAATCTTCAAACGAAATCGATTCATCAATAATCCAATACTACTAAAGAAATCATTATGACATTTGTATCGCTACGCAATATCCTTCTTGCCTGAAATAGATCCCAGAATGAAATAAAATCCTTAAATAGAATAATTACAACCGAAATTAGATAACATTGAAAGAGAGAAAACACCATGCAAATTCCATTGATCCAAGGCTTTCTCACTTTCTTATTTATTTATTTATTTTATTGTAATTTATTGCTAAATTCTCTTTATTTAACTATTTTCCTATTTTGGAAAGTCAGATCATTTCATCATTTCAATCAGGAACGTGTGATAATCTATTTGAGAACTGTTTAAAAACAAGAGCAAGGTTCATATCAGTTCTTAAAGAGCCCCAATACAAAACAATGTAACTATATGAGAAGTCCTTAAGGTGTGAAATGCTACCGTCTTATAATAATATAGTCCTCCTTAGCTTCGTTGAATCGGAAGAAAAAAATGATAGGCAATTATCTGGTAATGCTCCAAATGCAAGAAAAGAACGAAACAAACGTCCCACAATATATTAGTTTCCAATAGACTTGGTAGTTTGTTAATGTTAGTTCTTTCCTAGTTTCGAACGAATCGCGCGTGGTGTGAAATGCCACCTATCGACTGTGGTCCTACGCAGTGGTTTCCCCTTGGCCACGGAAACGTTAGGGCGACGTCAATCTGCAGTCGGGCGGAAAGATGTGGAGTGAAGCGCTTTCTCCGATCTATCCACGAATATTGGATATAGATCTATGTACCTTATTTTGAGGTTGATAAGGGATTAGTGTTATTTTGAGATACATCTCAATTATTTTCTTATACAAAAGAAGAATAACAATATGTTGTTTCTCCTTTCGCATGACCAGGAGCGGGGATTGAACATTATTTTACAGGTGCAATCCAGTTTATAAAGCTTTTCAATAAGGGAACTAATAAATAGTACATGACATATTGATTTCGTTTTTGACAAAAATAATTTTTTTATTTTTAAAAAAGATTATTTCACAATGTGTTTAACAATAATGATAATCTGTTTACAGGCTCAATGAAAGTTGACTTTTCGCACATAACCAAACCTACGTGCTCAAATTCACCAATTCAGTATATTGTTAAAACATCATGATATTTGGAGCCTGGAGACAAACCTACAAGCCAATGAGGAACTCTCGTCATGAGCCCTATATTATTATAGTTTGGTTAAATTAACATAGCTTTGAGTCCTTGCATTGCATCCACACCTGAAAAAGATCAGAGATACTAAACAATCATTAATCTTCTACAAGTTACTACACAAATTATCTAATTAATAACTTTTCAATAACGCCAAGCAATTCAAATTTAATATGCCAGGGCGTGATATTGGTGGCAAAATGGTCTAAAACTTATCTGGAAAAGTCTAGTTCCACACTCAGTCAGTGTGAAAACTCAACTTCGATTACTGACATCGCTTGGATTCGACAAACGTAACACGTTGCATGTCAGACAGTTTTGAAGCTATAATTTCCCTTTTAGATTGTTATGTCGTTTTGTTTTAATTTACTTAATTTATTCATTTTTTTTTTTAAACGAACAGTCTGTTTTAAAGTTCGTAAAACCAAAGGGCTTAAAATATCATTTTTCGTCTCAAGGCATTGGAAAACTGTATCAAACATTGATTGCTAGATCTACATGTTTATTATGTGATCTACCCAAAACAATACGACAGGCCAACATTCTGCGTCACCTCCTATTTCAAACCTCTTATGACCGCTTTAACCATAAATGCACTAAAAATTCAGCAAGAGAGTCTATTGGGCGGGGAGAGAAAAAGAAACGTTCCTAAAAATTCAAGAGGCTCGAAAATGAATTGATAGATTTGCTTTAAACTATACAGACACATGTTTCAATTATTTATAAATGAATTTGTTGAGTTTCAATCGTCTAAGTTACTTATTTCCAGAAATAAAAACATGTTGTTAAATGCAATTTAAATTGACATTATCGTTACGTGAGAGAGAAAAACGGATTCCTGGCCGATCCTCTTGAAAAACATTAACATCCTCAACATATTCAGAGTTTGTTTCATTAGTAGCTAGCTATGCATGGTCTTCCGCTTCCAGGCATTAGGAAGATCTCGTAGATCTTATATTATTGAGAAATGTCACCTGATGAATGTGTAGATGCTCACACGAAACTTCGAAACTTCGAAGTAGTGACCTCATCCATATTGATCTAAATATATTTTTATATTTTATACTTTATAATGCTTCACAAATATTTTTAATTTTGTGTAAAGCACTCTGTTTATTTTAAGTTATAATTTCTATTATATATACAGAGAGAAAGAAATCCATTTCAATGATGGTTAATTATTGACAGTCATGAAAATTCACGATGAAAAATAAATGTCAAGAGAAAAAACTAGACGTTAACCATACAGATGATAAAAGAGAATCCGAAGTTCATTTGTCGAGCAAATTAGTTGAGAATGAATTTTGGTACGCTTGGGCACTAACGGGAATTCTGAAGAAAAGAGCAATATGGCCCTATCCTCAACTTACAATGACCTACCTGACCTCTGACCTACTGCCTTGCGCTATCAATGTGCTCTGATCTTGAAACTTCGGCTAGTTCCCTTATCTTTGATGTGAAAGTAAACCATTCTCTTCTATCGTGGGTCACAATTCTGAATTTCTCTAGGTCCGTTTTTGTTTTAAGTCGTTGCTTAGGGTTACAGGCAATGTTGTAAATGGCCTTGCCTTTCTCTCGCCTTCTGAGTATCATTCGTTAAATAATACATATCATAGCTTTGTTTGCAGGCATTTCGGCGTCTCGTCTTGAAATATTTATGCCCGAACAGTTTCCATCTTTGTTCCAAAACTGGGGCTGAGTTTCAAATTTCATCTTATTTATTTTTATAATTCAATTAAATTAGATTAAATATAACTGTATTCATCCCGAAATTGGCAAATTATTGACATATTGGTATAAGGTGACGTAGATGTGATTATCGTTAGATTGTGGATGCCAATAACTCATCTCACCCAGCTACTTTCGATGGAATGCATCAAGAATAAAGGTTTGTGAAATGAATACTACTATTAATTGTGGTACATTAGCTCTAACAAGCACAGACTAAAACAAACTTGATACAATGTTTATTGGGATGCAAGAAATCAAAAAGCAATGATGTTATATTTTTATGTTTGAAATTTAATTTGAAATTCTTGTCACAACAAACCTATTCGAGCTAATAAAATGAAATTTCACGCATCGATGAAGAGGCAATTTAATTATTTGTACCAAAATCTCTCGAAAATTGGTGCAGCAAAGTTAAAAACGATGTAGTATGGAAAAAAGCAGGACAAGAAGCCATCGACAAAGGAATATACAGTAGGAGTTAATGGAGGCGGTGGTGGTGGTGGTGGTGGGGGGGGGGGGGAGCGTACGCTAAACAAACATGCAGATAACATCACAAGAACAGCCATAAACTGGATTCCATCTGGAAAAAGAAACTGTGGAAGGCCAAAGTTACACTGGAGAACAAATCTACTTGAGAAGCTAGGAAAGGAAAGTCTGGATTGTCCTGGCATGATATGGAAAGGCTTGGAACAATAGGTAGGGATGTCAAAGTTTCGTTGGTGGTCCATGCCCATTATGTGATAAAAAAAGAGAGAGAGAGAGAGAGAGAGAGAGAGAGAGAGAGAGAGAGAGAGAGAGAGAGAGAGAGAGAGAGAGA
>JASKDV010098886.1:0-14738 GCA_032466395.1 Aegires albopunctatus | reverse complement strand
GTGTGTGTGTGTGTGAGAGAGAGAGAGAGAGAGAGAGAGAGAGAGAGAGAGAGAGAGAGAGAGAGAGAGAGATTATGTGTGTGTGTGTGTGTGTTCTTTGTTTTGCCTCTAGCTAACTGAAAATTCAATATTATTTTATTTACTGTGTTACTGTCTAATGCCCTCTATACAAATTAGATCTACTCCTATTTACTGGTTGAGCTTTGTCGGGGTTTGTTTGTTTTTTTTTTGAAGAAGAAGAAGAAAAAAGACGTTTTCAATACCATGGACTTGGCCTTCAAAATCCGTTCCTTTGATCTTATAATGCGTACACATTCCCTTCTGAATTACAACAAAATAAGAAAATACATTAATTATATCTATATTGCATATATGGTTTTTGGTTTGTTCGTTTATGTTTTGAGTTTTGTTTTGTTATTATTCTATTTCATCTTAACAATGAGATTGGAACTCATTCAAGCTAATAACGAAGTTTTCTTTTCAAAGTTATTGGCCTGTTGGTCAATACAATCCTAAAACTGAATTCTCGATCAAAACAAGGCAAAAGAAAATCAAATAAAAAGTAAATAAAAATTTAAAAAAACAAAATATACAGATATACATGTCATTGAATATGCCCTGTTAAATAAATGTTATTAATTCAAATTAGTGGTAAAGTTGGTGAGGACAACTTGCAAAGGAAAAGATGAGATTTTGATTCCTGTCTACATTAATTGAGTCCAAGGGAAAAGTCTTTTAATACATACGCTTTCCCTACCCTACTCATAAGTGCATGTGAGAAGAGTGTCCAGACAAGGATAAAATGACCTGGTACTCAATTTTGTAACCAAGTCAGGTGAAACTTCCACCAGAAATTACCATTTTCGCTCAAGGAAATGGGTTGATGTGAGATTAGAACCTAGTACCCTTTGGCTTATATGGTCTGCTCTGCCATGATTTGCATATGATTTGACTGTTGTTGTTGGGTGGAGTACTCTTAAGATATTAATTAATGTTATGAAAGGTTTTATAATTCAATGTTTTGTTGTTTCCAGATCATGCACAGACATCATTTGCTGCCTTTTGTTCATTCTCTTCATGATTGGTATGGTAGTGGTTTCCATCATAGGTAAAACATTTGACTATCTTACATTCTTGGGTAGACACTTTACGTATATACATGTATAACCAATAATTCATCCGTTAGTTTTCTTTTCCCTCTTTTATTGAATACTCCTTCCTCCTCTTCATAATCACACACACACACACACAAACTCATACACATTTATTTTTGAAACAAAACAAGCTACCTTGAATTTCTTTAAATTTGACCTAGGGTCATGAACGCAGCTGTTTGCATAGCAGTGAGTTGAGAAGAAGAAGACAGCATTCTCAATCCACACATCACACACACTCACACACACACACCCGAACTACTGTCACAGGCTTTGTACAGGCTTTGTTGTCAGGTGTAAACAAAGGACTGAAAACAAATGGAAAGGCTATGGTCAATAACGACACTTGCCAAAAAAAATGTGTATGCAGTGAATGTCAACTAAAAATTGTTCAAATTC
The DNA here is from genome assembly GCA_032466395.1 of Aegires albopunctatus. Taxonomy (NCBI): domain Eukaryota; kingdom Metazoa; phylum Mollusca; class Gastropoda; order Nudibranchia; family Aegiretidae; genus Aegires; species Aegires albopunctatus. The sequence goes on along the minus strand of JASKDV010098886.1, from coordinate 13,185 downwards.
TTTGGAAGGGAACAAAGAAATATCAAAATAGTAGACATATGATGATGCTTACAGTATTGTGTGGGAGTGTTTGATTTGTTTCATTATGATGTTGGCTTGAGATTATCAACCACTTCTTTAAATAGATGCAGGTTTAAAGTGACATATCTTTGGTCTTCTATGTAGTAAAATCTTTTTTTAAGTCAATAAACTGAGACTATTGCAATCATTGTAAAGTGAATTTGTTTTTCAATTGAAATTCCAGAATGTTGTACGAAGTTGGGCATGAAATCTTGTCCTGCCTTCATAATTACTAGCCTTTATGGGAACATGTTTTTGGTTTTGGCAATAGAATGATGAATATGAAAGGTTCTTAGAATACACTTGAAAAATTATTGAATTTAAGATATCTTTCCTTGAAAATCTCTACAACGAAAGAGATGGGAAAATAATAATAATAATAATAATAATAATAATGATAATAATAATAATGATAATAATAATAATGATAATGGAAAGTATTTGTATAGCGCATATCAAATAATAAAATATTTCTCTATGAGCTAGAATTGTGGAGCGGCCATAAAGTGCTAAACCACAACCCGTCCTTGTCCTCTGGAAATAGTTCACCATTCCTGTCTTCCTGCAAATATCATATTTTAAATACCACTGTGGCAAGCATTTGAGGTACAAAAGCTAAAGCAAATAGGCTTAAAAAATCTTCTTTCTCAAGGCTATATATCTCTCTTCTTTTTCTTACTATTTTTATAATTGCTGTTGAAATTGTCATTGCATTACCTATTCATCTATCTGTCTACATTTCTACCAATCAAATTCTCATACTTTTTGTCGATCAAAGTGCCTCTCAGTCGATTTATTTTCAAGTGATTATAATGTCATTGAGATGAATGGTGAAGAAAGAAGAAGGATGCTTTTCTAAAATCAGATTATTTTAACATTTTATTATTTTTTATCGGATTTACAGGCTTTGCAAGAGGAGACCCAAAACGACTCATCTACCCAACTGACAGCCATGGGGATATTTGTGGTGTGGGGAATTTAGAGTAAGTTTTATAGATTTTTATTTTTTGTTTTCTCTATAAATATAATTTTTGTCATTGACTTGGGTTTATTATTAGTTTTTTAACAAACATATACTAACTCGTCATAAAATTATATGTGTGCATTCAGTTACTACCATTTTGTTTGCAGCATGATTGAATAGTAGGCTGAATTATTTTTTCTTTTAAACAGAGACAAGCCTTTCCTGTTCTTTTTTGACTTGGTCCAGTGTGCCAAGATGGGTCCTGCCGTAGTCACTGGGTGTCCAACTCCTCAGGTGGGTAATTATAGGAAAAAGTATGCAGGTTTTACAATATAGAGACATGGTTTGGGTGATGGAAAGGCCATATATCTTTTATGGTGAAAAGTATGGGAGAGTAAAGGTTTGATCAATGTTTTTGAAAGGTCGATATTGATTTTATGCATTAGATTTTAATTACGTATTGTTATTGCTTTTGAATTCTAATTTTAAATATGGGATAAATTGTTGTTTTACAAATGTTTAATTTTTTTTCCTCTTTAAAGGCCATGGCAAGGCAATCAATTAAGTCCACAGAGAACATCCAGTGCTTCCATGGTTAATGACCTACCAATGTTGCCAGTGTGTTTTATGTGCTTGGTACTTGATACTAATCCAGGCCTGCTAATGCAGTGTGCCTGGAACAGTTCTAGACCTATTTCATATCACAAATTTATTTATGCTTCAAATTGGCTGATGAAGATTATAGTTCATAATGCTGAATGGGTACTGCTATTAACTACTTTTTTTCACTGTACTTTGATATTAGATCTTGGCTTAATTGAATACAATATTTGGAGATAATGCAAATACAAATACAAAATGATTTTAAGGGTGTTGTATGGTGAGGGGTTTTTTCCCCTTCTTTCTCTCTTTTGTTTTCCATTCATTTTTCTTCCTATTGTCATTCAGGTGTGTGTGAAAGAATGTCCTAATGAAAATTATGTCTACCTGGAAGCTCAGACCAGTAATGACAGATCAAAATTGATTTGTCGTTATAAGGTAGACCCAGATGAGGCTCCTTACAAAGATGTAAGTGGATTCATGTAAAGTTTTCACCCTAGTCATGTTGGCTTTCTTTCCTTTGTTCTTTCTTTTTTTTTTTTTCTTTTTTTTTTTTTTATTGCTATTAAAAAATGCCTAATTGAAATTGCATTTGAAGAAGGGCTTTCTCCAGGATTGTTGTAATATCAAGTCAATAACAATACCTTATTATAAATCCAACAGGATATTCAAATGCTTCCTTAGATATTTGCTAGTTTATTGATCTTATGTTAAATGATTTTTTAAAGAATCCTAATATGATAAATCTGAAATTATTATGTTTTTATTGACTAAATATTTACTCCTTCCATTGTGTGATTGTGTTGTTGTCTTGGTTTTTGTTTTGTTTTGTTTTTAGTTCTATTATTTATATATTTATTTTTGTTGCCATTTGGGTAGGATTTATTGTTTAGCATTTTGCACTTTTTAAAATTATTGTTTATGCATTCCATCCCCAGATGACAGTCAAAGAACTTGTAGATAAAAATATTTGTGCATCTTACTATTTGAAGTCTAAACCAAGTAAGTAAAAAGACTGTAGTACCTTGACTACACTATTGAATGATACCATGACTACACTATTGAATGATACCATGACTATACTATTGAATGATACCATGACTATACTATTGAATGATATCATGACTACACTATTGAATGATACCATGACTACACTATTGAATTATATCACTTGAAGAGAGATTTATAGCATTTTTTTATAAAGACCATAATATAGATCTAGTAATAGCTCAATTAATTTTATTTCTATTTATTTTTGCACTTAGCATTTTGATACAATCCAGCACATACAAAAATGATGATTACTAAACTTTTTGTTCATTTTTTTTTTCACCAATAAAGTATAAATTGTTTAAGTCTATCTTTGGAATAATTTTAAAATTAATTGTAATGTGCCAAATCCAAGTGCCATACAGCCATTCAAGATGCTATTTTTTTATATTTATTATTTCTTTTCATATTTATTATTTCTTTTTATATTTATTTTTAAATATACCGGTACTTTGAATTTTTCAGTCATCAATCGTTGTGTGCCAAGAATGTTTTCCAAAGTTGTAGACAGTTCTAAAATCATTATGGATGATTCCGGTAACAATGAACTTGTTACAGCTGATGGCGAAAAAATCAGTGCTGAGTCCATTTTCAATGGAACCAAGTAAGACTTTAAAAATTGTATTTGTAAAGGATTTAGACAAAAAAGTGAAATTTTCAATATATTCATATTATTTGAAATAGCGTTAAGTTTACAAAACACAGAATCCACTAAATATTGATTTATGTATGGTACCCTTTGAGGTTCATTCTAAGAAAGGACAACTTCTTAAAGTATATTGACAATGTCAAAATCTAGCTTTTACTTATAACAAGTTAAGGCCATCAATCTTGATCTGTATAGGCTGTCTAGGATTAAGCAATATCTTAGCCAGGACATTGCTTTTCGGACTCCCTGACTGTACCATCAATAAACTGCAGAGAGTCAAAAATCGGGCGGCAAGACTGGTTCTTGGACTTCGCATCTCAGATAGAACAAATTCCAGTGACATGCTTCGCGCCCTTCATTGGCTCCCGGTTAAGGCTCGCATAGACTACAAACTGTCAGTTCTCACCTATAATGCTCTGAACTCACGCTCTCCTTGGTTTCAACTCCACTTGACCCCATACTTCATCTTAGATCCACTGGCAAAAACATGCTGCATGTACCAAGGAAAAAGTTAAAACGCTACGATGATAGATCATTTAGCAAAACAGGCCCCACAGTTTGGAATTCTCTTCCCTTCTCAGTCAGGTCTTCTGCAAACATTGACATTTTTAAGAAACAACTTAAAACATATTTGTTCGTTCAATATCTGACTTAACTGTTTGTGTCAAGATTTTTCTGTATATATTTAGTCATAACTTTATCCATTAATGTATATGTGTGTGTGTCTACCTACCTATGTTATGTCCATTTCTGTGTGTGTGTCTGTCGTTTAAAGTCATTGTATGCATGAAATATATCTCTCCGTACAGCGCTTTGAGACTTCGGTGTAAAGCGCTTTATAAGTCAACTTATTTTTATTATTATTAAGACTTTTTGAGCGAAGTCTGAAGACAGAGTTAGATATCTTTTCATGGATTTTTTTTTTTTTTATAAAGTCGTATTTCATTTTCTTTCAACAGGAGCCTGGTGAAATTCTTCAAATTGAATGGCCAAATGGAAATGATTTTCAAAGATGCAACCAATTCTGCTCATCTGATTCTTGTGTACGTCTTTCTGGCATAAGATTAATTGCTAACCACAGGTTTTTGTTTCACCATGATGCCAATTCATTTAAATTTCCCACTGAAGTGATTATGTACAGAAAATGATGATGTATATAATAACTCACTACTAATGGTTGCCAAATCAAAATTTTCAATTTCTATACGGACGCAAATAGCAAATCCCATATAAAACGTATTTGCTTGCAATATCTTTATGAGGTTCAATTTTATTTTTAGTATTCAAGAAATACCGATAAGAAGGTGAGAGCCAAAAACAACCTCAGAGTTATGTAAATAGACATTGGAAATTAATAACACACATAATAAGTACTAACCATGTTTAAAATTAAAATCCATTCTTGTTAAAAATGGTATTTTATCAAGACAAACATTAACATTACATATTCAAGAATATAAACCATCATCATGGCATTGATAATCATACGAATTATAACCTTGTCATTTTTTTCCCTTTCAATATCTCAGATGCCTTATCTTTGCTGCCATTTTAGCCTTGGTATGGATTGTACTTCTTCGTTGGCTCACCGTTGTCATGATTTGGCTAACAATTTTGATTTTCATTGGCCTTCTTGGTTTTGGTAAAGTTCTCTAATTGCATAAATTTGTTTCAATATCTTATTCAAGTCTTGGTTTTTAATATACAGTCAGCCCTCTCCAATCCGGGCTTCTGTAATCCGGATCCCTCCGTAATCCAAACAATTTTCTGGGAACAGTTTTAATTCTTATTTCTTAGTTATGCAAACTTATTAACGAGAACGGAGGTGTTCGGATTAGAGAGGGCTGACTAGTTTTGTTCCTCATGATTAAAATATTGGAAACGACATCAGTATGATCAAAACCATGCATTTTTTGTACAGTTTGAGTCAATCAGTTGCCAAATTGAGGGAGATCAAACAGGAAATGCCTGTAAAGTTATTTATAATGTAAACTTGATGAATTGATCATGGTGCTAATTTTTTATTGTTATCTTTTTAATGAAAAAGTTGTGGGCGAAAAATCAAGGGTAATTCAAGACCACCACCAGAATACCATATTTTAAGCCTACTCTACTCAAAGCTAAAAAAAAATTAAATTGTGATTTAATCCAGTTTTCATCCTCCTTTATTTTTCCTTTTTAATATGAGCTTATAGATTTTATCACTCACAAATTTTGTTCTCTCTCTCTCTCTCTCTATCTATCTATCAAAGGCACTGCATTTAGCTATATACGGTATTACGAGATGAAGAATATGAATGTCACCCATGAATATGGTCTGCCGACTGTCTTCAAGATTGATTTTGAATATTTTCTGTCCCAGCAAAAAACTTGGCTTGCATTTGGTAAGTAAATATTTCATTTCTTGCAAATGAAAATTGGTACCATAGGGTTCCTCTAAGTCTAGTTTGAAACCATTGCCTTCCATATGTGTGGTGGCCTTTTTTATTCATTCTTCAAATGCCAAAGAAATTCAAGAAAAGAAGATTTTGTATTGTATAAATCAGGACTTTAAACCCGTATTTAATTAAAAAAAATATATTTTTCAAGATTTGTTTCAGTCACTCTTACCTATTTATCATTGATGTTTTTGTGCTTGCTTCTTGTTATAAAAATTAACTCTTTTTTCACTCATTTTCAGGATGTACTCAAGCCACAGTATTGCTGATTGTTCTACTCCTTGTCATCTTCCTCTGCTCAAGAATAAACCTAGCAGCAAAGCTCATAGCGGAGACCAGCGTGTAATTTTGAAATTGTTTAATTACCCTTAATTTTTTAAACATTTGAAATCTTTATTTCCTGCGCAGTAAATATCTGAAAATCACTTAGCACTATATTTGCATGTATATCATAGTTTTCACTCTACGAAGGACCTAACATGCTTGGTATATTAGATCCTTGAACTCTTTGTGGAAAATTTGGTGGTTGCCTAGATGTGTATTTGAGTCCCTTGTTATACAAAAACAAAATAATTCGTAATGATCTTGTTCTCTATATTTCTGTTTCAGTGCCATCAGCTATATGTGGTCCCTGCTATTATGGCCTATTGTTCCATTCCTCCTACAGTTTGTAGTCTTTGCATACTGGGTGGTTGCCTCTTTGTATCCTTTTACTTTAAATACAAGTGGCTGTCATGGGCATCATGATTATCTGTACAAATCAAAATAACATTAAAATAAATATTATTATGTCACCTTTTTTTTTTCAAACTTTTATAATTATTGTTAGCTGTAATGTTACTATTTTGATGAAGGATATTTATAGCTCATTTGATAACTTATCTAGCTATTTTGTTGTTTGTTTGTTGTTGTTTTGTTTTTTTGGGGGGTTTTTTTTTTGGGGGGGGGGGGATAAATATGATCAATTAATAACCCACTTTTGCTGTGCGCATCAATTTGGATGTTATAGTTCATAATGAGCTAGCATTGTGTACAACTCAGCTAACATAACATTACCTCATGCTCTGTTTTCACAAATTCAACGATTCAAAAGGAATAAATTATTATAATCAATTTTCACAGCACAGTGTCACAATTCAGTACACGCATTTAGTAGTTGAAGGGTTGTAATAACTAAATAATTCTATCACTCCCTTTGGAGATTCTTTCACACCCTTGGGAGAAAATTAAGATCATGCGAGACTTGCTCAAAAAGTAACAGGACTTAATCTGCTGGGTGGAAATCATCAACTTGCACCCTTAATGTACCATTTCTGTCATGTTCACTTTTCAATTGGAAAACTCACAAAAAAAAACATCAATTCTGTTGTTACAAGAGATGCCAAGCAGCCAAAAATTAGAGGCTCATTGTTGAAATGCAGCAAAATAAATTTACTTAGAGATTATTTTCCATTACAACAAGCAGCCTCCAATAAGGTCATCTGCTTTTCTTATGTACGCCTAGGATCTGGGCAATAAAGGCCTAGAATCATGTGGAATACCCATGTACAATCTATATGTACCAACTTTTGATTTTCATGAAATGTTTTAAAAACTTTTGACTGAGCATTGTTTTGAAAATGAATTCAATTTATTGATTAAATTTTTGAGAAATTTATATTTTTCAGTCAAGGTAAAGGGGTCATATGTTCATATTGAACCTATTGTCTGGTCATATGAGTGCTTACTCATGCATATTTCTTCACATGAACCATTTTCATTTGTTTATTAGCTTGACTGGAGAGAAGAATCCGATGAAATTTGCCCAAGTTATGTTATCATCACTCGTATAAATATTCCATTATTATACAATTATCTGACTCTTCTGCCTTCATTTTTTGTATCCATTGAGTTGACTTCTTAAATGTTTCTCAAGGGCTTACTTTTGTTTTCTTTTGCAATGAACGGGAATTTTTCCTTAACTTCCTCTGTTAGATTCATTGCCTCAATGGGAGATGCAGAATATTACAATGACACTGTGGCATCTTCCTCTAATGATGTCAATGCCATACTCAATCGTGTACCCTGTGACCCTGTATGTTTGTTTAGAATTCAAATTTGAAAAGATATAAATCATAGACTTTGCCATTTGTGATAGCCCATAAGAATACATTTATCAATATCAGTAGGTTGTGAAGAGCATTAATGAGTATTCATCTCACTATTTTAAAATGAACTCGTACAGGGTTGTCACAAAGCCCTCAGTTGGCCCTCTTTTCAGGCTTCATATCCTTCAGTAGGCCTTCTTATCGGCTACATAGCCCTACATTTGGCCCCAACATTGTTTAACACATCTTACAAATTTCTACTGTTATACATGATACAAGTAAAGAAATGAAGGAATTGAGTGACTTGAAAATGGCATCTTTAATTGGTAAGAGCTCCCAGTTGGGCTTGTTTTGAACAGTCAGCCTTCACTTTGGATATGTTGTGGCAAACCTGCTATAAGTCAAATCATCACTAATGTTTTACTCTCTTCTATGTAAACAAATTAACGATAATGTCCACAACTTATTTCATAGAAAATTGAATAATTATTTCTCTTGACATAAAAATCTCTAAATTTATTCTAATCTTGGAAATAATGCTTTTTTTTTGTGGACGTTCGAACAGTAGTATTAAAGTTTGCATGTTAACAATTTTGAAAATCTAGAATCATGTGACACCTTTTTTTTTCTTCTTTTTAACATTTTTCTAGGTCAATGGCACCTTTGAGGAATTGTGCAGTTTTGTCAAATATGGAGGAGGAACGTAAGTTACTTTTTAAGGTCTTAAGGACCTTACTGAGGTAAAGGTTGATGGATTTGATTTTTTTTTTTTCACATACATTTCTCCCTTGAGTCAAATCAATTTTTTATCTTGCTATTTGGGTAAACAAGGGATGGAGGGAGTCTAGATGTTAAATTTCTTAAATGATAATTAGCCTATTTTCTATGTTGTCTGTCTTATCTGTTTATCTTAAACCTTATCATTCAGGTACTTTTGTTTAAATTTCAGATTCAAGACAGCTATGCTGTTTTATATGCTGTTCATGTTCTTCTGGCTGATGAATTTTGTATCAGCTTTGGGCCAGATGACCATGGCTGGATCATTCGCCTCTTACTATTGGACCTGGGACAAGGCAAACGACATGCCAACTGTTCCACTCTGGTCAGCTTTTTATCGCAGCCTTCGGTACGGTTTTTTTCCTTTTTAGAGTAAAGTCAGTTTCATGTTTTACTGAGTGTATTCCCTGATGAATGTGACACAGGATTGATGTTACCCAAAAACTGCTCTATTTTTATTCAAAGCCAGTCAGTTATGTTTCAGTTATGTTATCAACAGTCTTTTCTCTCCAAGGGAAAAAGATAACAGGAAGGTTTTCTGTAAGAAAAATCACTTTCATCACCTAAGTTTAAGGCAACTCATAATGGTAATATATTGTAATTGTATCATTAGAATGTATCTGCATTGTGAAGGAAGCTTCATGTCTATGCTACTGATGAAGCAGTTGCTTTAATTGGTGGAAATAAAGTGATAAAAGTCCTTATGAATTCCGCTTGAGCATAGTCATTAGCAGGAAACCTTACTTTTTTTATCATCTTTTCTGAGTTTAAAGACGTGGTTGTTGATTTACTTTTGTCTGGTGTGTGTTGTCTTCAGGTAGACCCTACATGATCAAAAATGAAATACTTGCAGAGTTTTTTTATTTGTATGGAAGTTGTGTGCAATTTATTATTGGTCAGTAATTATGATAAAGTACTCATCATAAATTCCCAAATTATCAACAAAAAAGCAACTCACAAAATTAGGGCAGACACCCTCAAAATGACTTCAGGTAAAAGGAGGCATAATTTTGTGAAAGTGAAATTTATTTTAAATTATCACTGATGTATCACATAATGATTTCAATATGACAATGTTGAAAATTGTTTATTGTAGATAGTAAAACTACATCAGTACTATGTATGATATAAATGACTTATTTTACTTTACAGCTATCATCTTGGATCCATGGCGTTTGGAGCTCTTATTATTGCTGTTGTACAACTGATTCGTGCCATTTTGGAGTACATCAATCGCAGGGTTAAAGGAAGTGAGAATTCAGTGGCAAAATTTATTCTCAAGTAAGACAGAAACACTTCACATATATGCATATTAAGAATCATAGTTTTATTTTTCTACCATATATAAGTTTATTACTTTCATTAAAAACATTTGAAAGTTACAGAAAGTAAACAGACGCTGCATGTCTTCTTAAGTTTGTTTTCTTTTCTCAGTAAGATAATTTTGTTAGTGCAGTTTTTGAACGATTAAGAAATTTTCTCCTCCAAACAATTCTTATATCATATTTGGATATAAGGAAAGCTTTAATGGGTTTTTTCTTACAAATCAAACCACCTGTTGGTCCGAGTCTGTTAACTTAACCATGCAGGATGTCATTTCCAAGTGACCGACACCTTAGTAATAATTTTTATTATTATTTCACCTTTCACCAGTTATGATCTTACATTTTGCTAATTGTCTAAATTATAAGCTGAAACACATAATTCCACTATCTATTATATAATTTATTCTTATCATTTGCAGATGTATGAGGTGCTGTTTTTGGTGCTTAGAAAAATTCCTGCGTTTTATTAACAAGAATGCTTATATCGTTGTGAGTGTGCCCTATAATTTACAAATTGGGGGGTCAGTATTTCTATATGAAAACTGAGATAATGATTAATAAATTGTTCAAAATCTATGGAAATGAATATTAAAAAGCAGCATTTAAATCATTTTTAAAAGAATATTTCTCAATATTGAAGCAAATTTATTCAGCAATTGTAGAATAATCACACCATTACACCATTTAAATTATTTTGAAATCAAGTAAATCATTATTCTTACCATTTCCTAATAGAGATCAACTCTGAGGCTTTATTTATAATTATGCTTTGATGTTTATATAGATACAGATTTACTCCCCAAGACTAACAATCTTTTGTTATATTATTTCCATCATCTGCTGTATTTATTTTTATAACAAATGTCATAGGACAATTTATGATATGCATTTCTTCTTCTTCTTTTTTTCTTTTTTTAACAGATTGCCATTCATGGAAAAAGTTTTTGTTCAGCAGCTAAGGATGGCTTCTTTCTCATTATGCGCAATGTTTTGAGGTGAACAAACTTTATTAATACTGCACACAATTATTTAAAAGCACACATTCTTTTCCTTTTAGAATCAAGGCATTCTTTGTGTAAGTGTAATAAAGTTTAATATTATCTGCATAGGAATCATGCTTTGGGTGTGTTTAGAGTGCCCAGGGCACAAAACAGATCCATAAGTAACCCCATATTGGAGTAAATGGTTTGAAAAACAGTATGATATAATTGAATTAAACTGGAAAGATAATATTGGAACCACTATTAACCGCAATCAACAAAATTAGGTAAATTAGACCTCAGTCTCTAATGCAAAAAGGAATGTGTTTTTTATGTTTCAGATATCGATAAGATAAGACATTGATTACCAGAGTGTATTTGAATTTTATCTTTTAATTGAATGATGTGGTCAATCTCAGTACTCTGTTATGCCCTTTTCCAGCCTCTTAAACATGTATATTGTGTCTCCCAACCAATAGGGCAGCTGTATTGGACAAAGTGAGTGACTTCCTCCTGTTTTTGTCTAAACTGATGGTGGCTGGAGTTATTGGTGAGTTTGCTTCATGATTTTACCCATAGTTAGCCATTTCAAAGAAGCTACTTACTTGCTACCTTACTTCAAGACCATCAGCACCAAATCAAGTAATAAGTGAAAATCCATGAATACTACATTTTAGAATAATTAATGAAGCCTGTTTATATTAATTTCTTGGATGACATGTAATAATATATGACAAGACACCAGTTTATCACTGGTTTTACCCCCAGCTTGGCCAGTAGCCATTTTGCAAAAGATGAAGTCAAGAAATCAAGTGTAAAGAGTGTCTTCAAATAACTGACCAGTGCACTAAGTGAAAGCTATAATCAAACTCTGCTAATTGTTGCTTATATTTTTACCACATTATATTACAAATAACAATATTGTAACATGTAGTAACTCAATATTATTGCTACTTTTCTGTGGGCATATTTCTTAAGATTTGTATAGATGTCATAAGGAGAATTCATATTTTAAGTCAACTAGTAAACTATGAGTGCTGGACGCTAGACACAGAAAGTGTGAGACGTTTGGAGGCTACAGAAATGTGGATGTATCGTAGAATGTTGAGTGTCTCATGGACAGAGAAAATAAACAATGAGAGGGTCCTAGAAAAGGTTGGCAAAACAAGACCAAATGTGCTGGTGTTAATTAGAAAGAGACGGTTTCAATTCCTTGGCCACGTTATAATGGATGATGGTCTTGAGAAAAGTGTCCTCTCTGCAAAAATTGAAGGAAAGAGAGACGAGAGGCCAGCAGAGGATGACGTACCTCAATAGTCTAAAGGCCATCTGTAACCAGGGGACAACGACAGCCAGCAACTTTATCAGAATGGCAGACAATAGAGGAGATTGGTAAGACGTGATTGCCAAGGTCTGCAACAGACTCGGCACCTAATGATGATGATAAATATAATAATGAAATGAAAATAGACAAATCATCTACAATGGAAATTTATTTTACAGTGGCATAATGTTATGAATCAAACGATACATATAAAATCATCAAATGATGCTAGACTTGGCAACGAATCTAAATGAAGAATAAATTTCTCAACAAGTTATTATTGGTTGCCCTGCTGCTCCTTATTATAGAATTGTTTGCTCATCATATTATACCTGAGTCTAGTAGAGTACACTTTTCTACTCTGTGCATAAATATGTCATATTTGCTTGTGAAAATTTATACCATTTCCTAACACAATGTGCAAGGATCTCTTTATTTTAAATCTAAGCTAACAACTTTATGAAATTCGCCATCCTTGTTTTCATGATCATATTTTCTATATCTCCCTCTTAGGTGTGATTGCCTTATTTTGGTTCAAAGGAGAGACACCACTTTTTGACAAGGTTGTGCCAGAACTAAACTATTACCTCGTTCCAGTCATTGTAAGTTGGTCTTTCTTACCAAGGCAATCTTATGGTTAATAAAGAATTTAATTAGATACCAAGATAAATTAGATTTTGTTTATTTAAAAAGATATAATTCTGAAATGTCAACAGTAATGATAGAGCTAATTAATGTAACTACAGTTATGTCTCTCTAATCCAGAAATGTTCATTCCCGAGGATTTGTTCGGATTAAAGAATCATTTGGTCAAAGTCATAGTGTTCGTTGTTACCGTTAGAGTATCAAAATTATCAGTGCTCAGCCACAACCCTCTTCGCATGTGATCTCTCTCTCTCTCTCTCTCTCTCTCTCTCTCTCTCTCTCTCTC
>JASKDV010098775.1:0-14739 GCA_032466395.1 Aegires albopunctatus | reverse complement strand
GCGCGGCCCCGGGGGTGACTGTTTCCGGCCCTGTTTGCAGCCTTGGAAACATAGTGGCACGGTGGTTAAGCCATTGGACTCATGTGCGAAAGGTCACGGGCACGAATCTCATTGGAAACACTGTGTTTAATTCTTGGGCAAAGTTATTAACATGAATTGCCTACGTTGTGGTGCTGTTCTTATGGCTGACGTTCGATGGCGGTAAATACCAAAAGACAAATTTCCCTTCTAGGATGAATAAGTGGAATTTTATTTTAATTTTATATTGAATATGTTGCACTGCCCTTTTCGAGCTGGGGTGGCTTCAAGAAAAAGTTAAAAATATCGGGGATTGTTTTATGGTTGAAATCAACATCTTTAATGATAGATTAATGATTTTTTGGTATAGTTGAACTCGCTTACTCCGAATATTTTAAGTTTCTGAAAAAAATTGGAATAACGGAAAATGCCTAATTTCATGTATTGAGCTTAAAATTGTGGGTTTATAGCATGCAATAAGTGAAAACATTGCCCTCTGCATTACATTTGCATATATACAAGCTTAAGACCATCATTTGCTGCATTACAATGACATATTTAAGTCAAGAAATCTAAAAACACTTTCACCGACCCAAAAAAATATGGATTAAGTGGGTCGAGGCAGATAACAATTTGGATTAACCAGTCATTTTATATATAAATAAATTTGAATTTTTTTTTATACATTTGGAATAATCGGGTCGGACTGTACCTTGTTTCATCAGCTTCCATTACGAAAATTCACCATTTTGACAACTTTAGCCAACCATTATGAGCCTGATGTCTCTATTATCCCTTGGACAAAAAAAAAAACAATTATCGAAAGATTTTTTCAGTTTGCTCTTTTACTTAGCTTGATGGAATAAGGAATAATTTTAATCATTGGAAATATGGAAATATACATTATTAGTAAACTGGCCTTTTTTGACTTAATTGAAAAAATCAGTGTATCTTAAAACTGATTATGTGGGAACTTGATATTGCACCCAAGTGCATCTAATTGTTGTGATATAAAGTGCATTTTTGAATAATCAATTATTGCTCATAATTTCATTCATGTCAGTAGTGGATTAGATGAGTGAATGAGTTAATTACACTTTGAAACAGTTGCCTTTTTTGGAGAGAGACATCTTGTATTCTAAATTAACAGTTGATATCAGCCAATTTTCAATAATTTAATTACCATACACTGTGGCATTTTACCTGTCACCTTTAATTATTTCCTTTATGAATGTTCGTTACTGTAATAATATTTGTTTGTTTTAAATTAAACACACAAATTCTTTTTCTTTACAATTATCAGGAACATGGTAGAGATTGTTGTGACCAAAAGATTACAAAGGCAATGACACAAACGAGTCAACTCACAGAAGCTGCTACTAAATATAGAACAAGAAATACAGGAAATAGTAATGGTAAGTGAAATGTTGATATCTAATTTTCTTTAATGGTCTTCTATTAATATTTATTCTAAGTTTACTTTAGAGAAGAATTTGTAGCTTATAAAGGTACTACTAATATTATTATATACAATAGTTTATCTGCTGTCAAACTATGATATTACAGGACTGAAAGGACCATCACGTTTTTCCGTGTTATAAAAGCTAGTCCTTTCATATCCAGAAACATGTGTTTGCTGCATCCAACAAATGAGAGCCACACTGCTTGCTAATCCAGCCCTTCCCTTTCCCTCTTTCCCCACTTTACTCTAGTTATTACAAGATCAGAGTAAGCTTACTCAATAGCACTGAGAATAGTGAGACAAAGCCAATTGCATCTTCGTGATTGGCATGTGTGTAGGCCTGTGTGGGTGTGGGCAAGTGCGTGTTTGCGTATCGTATAGAGATTTAAGAAGAGCTCAAGCAGATTGCAACTTTGGTGGAATCATTGTTCCCACCCAATCGGCACAAATAAAGCACTGATATAACATGCGTTCTTGCTGTTTAGTAGGGATGTAAAACGGGGATTTGATTTGTCACTGTTATATATCCAAGTTCATATTACAACCAAGGTTGTTATAAAACTCAATTGTATTAGTTTAGCTGTCATGATATTGATGTTGGATTTGTTAGATTTAGACACAATGTAAGAAAACTCCCATGTCATTTCAAAATACTAAGACGTTTATGCTTCTGGTTTCTATGTGAAATATTATTTTTCCTTGATACAATTCAATTTCATAGGATTTCTAAGAAGAATGATAAATTTTATAAAATTGTAGGCCTATAATATTATTTGTGGTTTTGATTCCCTAGTTACAATTACTATCACAGTAGTTTTTGCCTGAGTGCCCGGTAGTTGGGAATCAACATAACCAGGCACTTAAGCGGAGCGGGCATTTAGGTTGAAATTGTCCTATAACGTTATAAGGCTCATGGGGTTGTTAGTATTCACGAGTTTTGCACTTTCTTTATAAAGCCCTGAAGCGTGACTTTTTCAATATTAATTATTTCAATTTTCAACATTATTTTATTTCATTATTTTCAAATTATTACATACAAAGACACACACACACGCGCTTAGGGAGAGAGATAACAAGAGGAGAAAGGAGGAAAGAGAGAGGGAAGAGAGAGAGAGAGAAGGGGAAAAACAAGAGATCAATTATCAGTTGCATTATAAGTACACATGCAATGTTTTGGGTTCGCACATACGCATGCCAACTGATTTCGGTTGCAAAATCAAACATCTCGTATGCCTCCTCTCAAGGACTTCGCTGATTTTGAAATCGTCTTACATTTACACTGCATGCAGCCCTCATCGAAAAGATCAAAATCCCCTCGGACTACTGCCAGACAAAGATCATTTTGTGGTGCCAGGTGAGATTTGATCAGATTAACAAATTTCTCTGGGATGCCATAATGTCTAAGAAGTTTCCATAGACTTTCTCAGTGCAAACTATCAAAAGCTTTTTGGAAGTCAACAAAGTTTATATAGCGGTGATTGCTATTCTAAGGTCTGTTCCACTATAATTCTGAGTGTAGCAAGTTGGTCAGTGCAGGAACGGTTTGTCGAAATCCTGCCTGTACATCTCTTAGGGTACAATCTATTTCTGTTTGTAAACTTTCAAGAATTATTCGGTTGAAAATTTTTCCAGGGATTGATAGAAGCGTGATTCCTCTGTAATTGTCACAGAAACTAAGGCTACCTTTCTTGGGGATCTTGATGATATGCCCATCTTTCCAGTCCTTAGGAACCTCTTCACTATCCCAAATTCTTTCAAACATTTCAGAGTCAACTTGTGGGCACACAGGGATTTCTCACCTTGCCAATAGTCACAAAGGGGTGGATTAATCTTAGAAAGTGATAGCTGATATATTATTAAGAATTGGTTGACATTTGCTACCGTTTTAAAGTGACATGATCCAGAAATAGCAGGCATTTAGGCGAAAGAGCATTTTAGTGGGCGGGCACTTAGAGTGGTGAAATTGATATTTTAAAAAATATTGTTTCGATGGTGGAAAAGTGGGAACTTAGGCAAAACAGGCATTCAGCTGGAGGGCACTCTCGTGAAAACTACTGTACACCAGAGTAGGTCTATCAGCTCTGAGCATTTGTTTTTCACCTGTCTAACTTTGCTAAAGAATGTCTTTTCCTCAAGTTCCTAATTGATTAGATATGTAAAATGTAAAATATGGCCATAAGTCATAAGCATTAGAAGTTGCCTGGCTCATGACCTTTCATCATCCAGGCCAAAATTTGACATTGCAATTGAAATACCAATTTTTTCAGGAAATTGACATGTTAATTGACAATATTTATTATACTTTATCTCATAGAGATTTACTTTGCAATGTCTCATATGATATTTCAATTGATTAAATTCACAGCTATCCATGAGTGTGATTCATGCTACCTATCCTTCTCAACAAACCTGCTTCTTGAGAACCACAAGAAAAGCTGTTTTGTTGACAAAAACTTTGCCAGTGTTGTTAACAAGAGATCTCAAATAAGAAGAAAGCTAATGAAATGTTATAATTGTGATAATCAATTTAGTGACAAGAAAAGCCTTGAAATGCACATAAAAGAGCACCACAAAGAGAAGTCTTTCAATTGCAATGAATATGGTAAGCGCAAAAAACAAAGAAGCACTTCACAGCAACCCCTGAAATTATATGATGGAGAAAGACTTGTTGATAAGGCATACATGGACAAAGATAGCTTAGTTGCCCAGATTGAAATGGAGGAGGAGGCAGAGCCTTTCAAATGCATTGAATGTGGTAAGATTTTAAAAAACATGAGTAGCCTTAATACTCACATGAAAAAGCATAGTAAGGAGCAACCTTATAAATGCAGTGAATGTGGAAAGAGGTTTGGGCAGAAAAGATATCTTTTATGCCATATGAAAATACATATAGGTGCAAGCCAATATAAATGTGATGAATGTTGTCTTGGTTTTTCTGATAAATTTAGCCTTCAAAAACATATTATGGGAAAACACAGTGAAGAAAGACATTTCAAATGTACTGAATGTAAAAAAACCTATAAATATAAGACAAGTCTACGGGATCACATGAAAACACATAGTGAAGAGGCAGCTTTTACATGTGAATATTGTAAAAGGAACTTTGGTCGCAGGGGTCACCTTCTTAACCATTTAAGAAATAAACACAAAGATCAAAACCCGTTAAAAGTTGTTCACAGCGACATGGTTTATGATGATGAAAGTCTTCTTACAAAGGATCCAACCTCGCATAATGTTGAAAAGTTTTCTGAAATTGATAAGAATGATAAAGCCAATATGAAGAGTGATGTTGTTGAAAACGAAATAGAAAGCAGTGATGTAAGTTCTTTTTATGATTGTAATGAGTGTGATAAGAAATTTTGTAGTAGAACTGATCTTTTGACTCACAACCTTATTCACTCAACATTTAAGTCACTGCACTGCAATGATTGCAATAAGACCTTTGTATCAAAGAGGTCACTTACAGTTCATATGAAAATTCATGGAGAAAGGCAATTCAAATGCAAGGATTGTGGGAAATGCTTTTATCAAAGAAGTCACTTTGAGGATCATGCCAGAATACACAGTGGTGAAAAGCCTTTCAAATGTCATGTTTGTGGTAAAAGTTATAATACCAAAAGTGTCCTTAAGAATCATGTGAAAAGACATGATGATGACAAGCCCTTCCTCTGTAATGAATGTGGTAAGACATTTCGCTTGCAGGGCAGTTTACGAGTGCATATGAAAGTACACAGTGGCCTAAAGCCCTTTCATTGTACAGAGTGTAATTACAGATGTCGTGATGGAGGTAATTTGAAGCAGCATATGAGAAAACATACAGGAGAAAAACCTTACAAATGTAAGATTTGTGGTAAATATTTAAAAGGTGGTACAAAAAGGCACATGAGTACACATATTGATGAGAAGCCTTTTGAATGTAAAGAGTGTGGTGCTAAGTTTCGTAATAAATACTATTTGATGAGTCACATGAGAACTCACACTGGAGAAAAACCTTTCCAATGTAGTGAATGTGGAAAAAGATTCAGAGAAACTAGCACCCTTCGTACCCACATGATGAGACATCGTGGAGAAAAGCCACACAAATGCTCTTTTTGTAGTAAAGGTTTTGTTTCCAAATGGCATCTTACTTCACACATTAGAGTCCACACTGGAGAAAAACCATACAAGTGTGATGTATGTGATATGAGGTTTAATCAAAATGTTAGTCGCCGTATGCACATGAAAAAGCACAAAGTTGAAGAATGGCATTCAAAGATTGCATCATGATTCCTTATTTTTCCTTTTAGGTAATATCATGCTGTTTGCTTATTAGTGAATATGTTTTCAGTTGCTCTTTCATTGGGTTGCACAGTTTGGATTTTTAAAAATTTTAAAACATTATAAAGTCTTATAAACATTATAACTTAATGAACAGTGTAACAGGAACTTTGCTTAGCGTCATGATCAAATTTGTGTGATATGAAGAAAAAGTCACAACTGAAGGCAAATTTGCCAATGGGAACAAAGTTTTCATGCCGCTAATGAGCATTGGTGCCAATTTCTGTTGGTATGACACCATGCTATCTTGACTCAACCTACAATATTGTAGAATACTGGTTAATAATCATTGCAAAGGCTCAGGTAACTCGACCCATATTAGACATCACTCTCATCAAGATGAGTAACCAATCTGAACATTTTTTTCTCTCCAAAAGGATAGAAAACTCTTGAAAGCCAGACAACCCTGTGCTGAAAGCTGAAATCGACCATTTCCTAAATTCCTACACAACCTAGGGCATTAAAAAGTAGGGCGAGACAAGGCATGGCTTCTCGGGAGTGATTTTCATTTCGTGCGAACCGTCTCAAATGTGCTAAGCATTGTTTGCTGCTGATGTAATATGGTGGAGGGCAGAAATGGAGGGAAAGCAGGGGATGGGACTTATTAAGTTCACAATGTAGATCGAACAGGTTTATAGAAACAAAGTAAGCCTACTGGGTGACCCACCTAAATTTAGTACAATAAGTATTGCACCAGGGGTTTCAGATTGCATTGGTATAAGCTTTTACTTGAGAATTTTCATTCATGGGGAAGGGGAAGAGGGGGTTGGAGGAAGAGGGTGAGAGAGATAAGTCACTATTAAATTCTCATTATCTTATTGAAATGGATAAGATGTTTTGGATAACATCACAGTTACAGCAGTTACACACTAAACAGACCGTGATGTAAAGTGGCAGACTCATGATGATAACATGGTGTTTGCTTATGATACATTGCAGTTTTATTTTTTTTTGTATATATGTATGATGTCTTGAGCTAATGGTTTCAATATATATATATAATATATTGAAACCATTAGCTCAAGAAATGAAATTGCTGGATAGTATTTGTGATATAGTATTACTGCTAATTAATAGTAAAACCATGCTAGTCTGAAATAATATTTTAAATCTCTTTAATAACAAACTTTTATTCTCTGGATTTTGACACAACTGGTTTACAATGTTATATAATATAATATTATGTATGGATTTTTAGTTTATTATATTTTTATTTTTTATACATGTTAGTGCCTATTTTATGTAAAAAGGATCAATTAAATGAAATTTCTGATTCTGATAACAATGATAATTGTAATTTTTTAATTATTTCTCCTCTAAGGTTTTGTTCATAATTATTGAAAAGATTTTTAGTTTATACAAGGATTAATGTTGTGATGAAATGCTGTCTTGCACTGTCATTGTGAGGTAATTCATGCAAAAAAACCGAGTTTATTGGTACATGTAGAACAAACAGTAATGATAGAAATGATGGATACAAATGTTCACATCGAAGGTTAAACTAGGAAGACAGAATGGTGACAAAATCTTAAAATCTTACTTTCACTCTGACTCGCACATAAGTTACAATGGTAGGGGATACCAGAAGAGTGTCAGTTAGATATAATTATATTGGAATGATGATAGACCCAAGCCTAAACTGGCCATCCCTTAAGTTTTATGAGACAGTCTCCATATCCCCTCTACATAGCGCTCTTCTGATTGACAACATTCTCTCCACCATTGAACCGATCGATTTAGATAATTAATTATTTCGTTCAATTAAATAATTTTGAAACAGGAACTTACCCTTTTCATACTCAATTCATTGATCCCAAATTAATAGATATGATACTCCATAATCAATTTAAAGTTATTGACCTCTTGTTTTATATAGATGATACCACACAGTCTATCAGACAAAAATACTTAATCAAATCCTCTAGAGAATAATATTCCGTTACCAAAGTCGAGATATATAATTATGAATAGATAGATCACATTCAAAGAAAACAGAAAGTTGTAGAAGTTTGGACCCTTATGGGATTAAATATAATATTTTTATTAATAGCAATATACCAATATTTATCAATATATAAGGTAGTGTCCACCTTACGGGGTAGGAGTTTTGATTCTCGACCAAACTTTGACCTCCGTACACTTCTGATTCCATCCTCCGGTACTAAATTTTAATGAGTCTCGGGTGTTGATTCGTTAGAAGAATCATAAAGCTCGAGATCATGTATTCTCTGGATTGGTCTGATGAAAGAGACAGTTTTTGTTTTAACTTTGACCGTTCTAAAGACCTCTCGTTCTAAAGACCATCTCTTCCTTTTATGAGTTCTTTGATCACCCTCATTGGCCAATGCAGACGAGGACAACTATCCTCTCTGATTTGCACCATGGAACAAACATCTAATTTTCCAACTTTGTCTCGAGACTTAGGAAGAGGGAGTTGCTTCAAGTATTCATTTCACCATCTCTCCCAAAACATCGTTGAACGAGCATCTATAAGGGTAAGGTAGTCTTTTAAATGAACATGATCAACGGTCATTGGAGGTTCATTTTCAAAGCTAACTTTGTTCAGGTGACTGCCTCTTCCTAACAAAAACTGTGAGGGAGAGAGGATGACCATTTTCTATATCATCACCAACAAAGGTGAGAGGTCGTGAGTTTAAACAGTCTTCTACCTCAATTAGAATTTTTTCTAACTTGACCCTTTCCAAACATCTAATCTAATTTCTTGTGTTGGGTGTTGTTACAATAAACGGACCCTGCATAATCAATGCCTGTTTCAATCTGGCTTACATGAGCGGTGCCATTGGTTCTTGGCAAGCTTTTGCATCAATGAATTTACATGCATGACATTGCCTCTTAACACTTCTTGCCAAGGATCTAACTTCTAAGCCCAATGATCCAATAGCGATTTCGTACATTTGAGATCATTTGGTTCACTCCTTCATGTTTACAGATCACATGAGTTTCTTTCACTAGCAAAAGAGAAAGACAACCTTTTGGGAAAGAGACTGGATACTTCTCGTCATAGTGAAGGTCAATGTAGTTGAGCCAGCATTTGGCTTGCAATAAACCATCTTCTCCAATAAATGGAAACAATTTTCTGATTAGTGAAGACTTATTCATTGGTTGGCCCTCTTTCAATGACTTAATCGCATCCAAGAAAAAATCTGTTTGAGTCGTTCTCATTAACATATGGGAGGCATTTTGGAGTTCTTCACTTGTCAATTCTGTTTTTGTTTCAATTCATTACTTTAAGTACCTCCCGAGAATCCGTGAAAACCAACCCATGACACAAATGGCTTTTTGCAGACTACTGAATCTGTCCATTTCCACAAGTGTGACCTTTGGTTAGGTGTCCATCGAAACACATTGTGCTGCCTGGCATTCTTCACTTGCCACATCTTCATTGTTAGCTTAGTAACAGTTTGGGATTTCCGCACATTGTCATTGGACAACCAAACAGGTCCACAAAGCCAAAGAGAGGAAGTCAGGAGTTGTACGCCTATCCCCGTTGTTGTCAACAAGTCAGCAGGATTGTCGACACCAGCACAGTGGCTCCAGCACGATGTATCGGTCAAATCTTAGATTTCTTGCACCCGATTTGTTATGAATGTCTTCCATCTATTGTTATCACTCTGTATCCAATGTGGAGTGATCATTGATTCAGTATAACATTTTTATGGTACTCAACTTGTGAAAGAAGATTCAATGAATTCTGAACAAAAGACTCCATCCTTGCTCCCAGAACTGCAGCTAACAACTCAAGTCTCAGCAGAGTAACTCGCTTCAACAGTGCTTCTCTCACCTTCGCTAGTGTCAACGAGATTTTGGTTGAATTTCCTTGCCTTTCAGGTAGATAGGCAAAGCATCCATGTGCCTTCTTCGAGGTGTCACAAAAGACATGTGGGCCTATTTCTAAATTGTTTGTGTCATGCCAAGATGACATCACAAAGCAACGAGGAATTTTCCATTCTCGCAAATGCTTGATTTCTCGAAGCCACTTGTCAAATACCTGCCACAAGGGAATCTGGTAAAGCTACATCCCATTCAATGCCTAGTTCCCAGGGTTCTTGAAACAAAAGTTTGGCTGTAATTGGCATTGCAAATGGTGTTAGGAAACCGAGCGGGTCAGCAAGACGAGCGATTTAACATCTCTTGGTGATGACAGGACTATTGGGTATTTGAATTTGTATCCCGCGGACAGAAAAGCAATCTTCTGTTGGGATCCACTTCAGTCCCAATACTTTAGTAATGTCATCAAGGTCAAATCTGGGGTCGAACTCTTTTAAGTATTGTCTCAGCCACATCTTTGCTATTCACCAGCCATTTAGTCAAGTTCATCCAAGCATCTGACAATATTTCCTTTACATCCCTTACGAGTTGACACACGTCCTCTACGGAGTCAGCCCCAGAAAGGAAATCGTCCTCATCCAAATTATTTTCTAATTCAAAGATGACCTAATTCTCTGGATATTTCTTCAAGTGGAACTTGATAGTGGCATTCAGTAGGAAGGGGCTTGATTTGGTTCCAAAGGGGACCCTGTCAACGTCCATTGTCGGAACCATGCCACCATCCTCCCATAAGAAACGGAGCACATTTTTATCCCTGTCTTTAACCTTCACTTGCAAAAAAAATGCCTTAGTCATGTTGGAGGTTACAGCTATTCTCCATCTTCGAAATTTCAAAAATATCTCTAAAAGGTTTGACAACAAGTTTGGTCCCGTTTCAAGACAATCATTGAGGGAAACACCATTGAACCCTTTAACGATGCATCGAACACAGGCCTTACCTTTGTGGTTTTACCGGCTTCCTTAACCACGGGCCTGTGTGGCATGTAGACCGCAGGTCCTGCCTTCTTATCGTCACTACTAATCTCAGAGATGATTCCAGTTTCTTCCATTTCTCTAAGGTTTTGATCATATTAATCTGCCAATTTTCTTGTCAGGGATTTAAGGCGCTTCTTGAACAAACTTCTATTGTTGAGGAGCTTACCTACCTCTCATTTGCTCCTTCCATGGTAGGCAAACATAATACCTACTGTCTTCATAAGTCACATTCTTACGGAATTCTTCAATCACCTTGTCACAGCTCACTGGTCTGTGACTATCGGTGATACTGATGCTGTCGTTCCCACAAACTCCTTACCAGATTTTCAGATAATGGCTCCACACAGAGGAGTTGTAGCCCATGTGAATTTCTCACACCTGTATACTCACCAGACAGCATCCAACAACAGAGTGTTCTCTATGTTACCAAAGAGTCAACTCGTGTCGTCCCACAAGTTACTAGTTTCCAGTAACAGTCAAGGTCAATCAATATGTCGACTGTTACTGAACGTGCTAGACTGAAATCTTCTGTGAAGACAACATTGAAATTATTTATGATGTCATTTGGCACCGGCGCACGATACATTTCTCCACAAATTGTTTTAATTTCCACTGGTTCTACAATTACACCACCTAAACCTACAGTGTAGATTTTTCTTTTTGTTCGGGGATCAGAACCAATGCCACCGAACCCAGTGAAACCGAAACTCTCTTGATTGGACTTTCTGAACTGAATGAAGAAGCGGTCACTCCCCCCCCCATCACATAGGACATTTATTTCAATATTTCTACCAGAAGTAGATTTCAAGCTTGTTCTTACGACTTGCATCAAGGTCGCTTTGTTGTCGCCCTTCAAATAAGCATGACATTATTAGAAATAGTTGTATCTTCATTAGTGGGTGGCTGATCACAAGTTTCATGTGATGATGTGGCATTTCGACACAGAAGTGGGTGATGTTGCCCCTTACAAGTTTTACATTTTTGTTTGGAATTGCACTTATTTGAGTTTTGAGAAGTGTTTCCCAAAACATTTATATTCAATAAAGCAAAGGCCCATTTCCTTAACCTTGCCCCACAATTCTTCATGATACAGATTTTTGATGGAAAAACATTCTCCACTACTAGGTCGAGATTTCTTGCAAAAATTGCATGCTAGTTCAGATTAGTGAACAGAGCTAGCATGAAACGCCGCGACGGAGGGCAAGGAAGTTTCTTTGGTTCTCTTCTGCTCATCTTGTTTTGGAATGTTTAAGATCGTTTGCATCTCTTCATTTCTCTGTATTATAAGAAGTCAAGAAGGAAGACCAAATCACTTTCCCCAACCTCTCCCTCACGAGCCCATTCCATTCTAATATCAGACGAAATTCTACTAAGAATCAATGGAGTCAGTATGACACCGTATGTGCTGCCTGAATCTCCAAGAATTGCTAGACAACGCAGATGGGTCTGAAGGCTGTTGTACAGACTCCAAAGGCCATTGACTTCTGAAAGTCAACCTGTAGCGTCAGCAATTTCTGAATGTGAGCAAAGATTATTCTTTCTTTACGCCCAAAGCGCTGCTCCAAGATTTTTTTTGCTGCAAGGTAACTGTCTTTTGTCACTGTCACCAATAAACCTTTGACTTTGATGGAAGCGAGCACCTCACCCTTGAACAAGGCCTGTAAACATGTGAACTTGGTGACGGCTGGGAGATCGCTTCCATCCACATCAGCAATAAATTTATCATAATAAAATGAGGTAAATTCTAAATAATTCTCCGAAAATTTGGCAGTTCCAGTTGTGGTAAACGTGCATGCCTAATGAGTTTGTGAAAGAGTCACTTTGAACACTATTGCATCTAGACATTATAGATCAATCTAAAACCTATCTTTATCTTCACATAAAATGTGTAACAATGTGTCTGCTTTGTTTTTGATAGCACAATTCTTTTGCCTATGACTAAAAGTTTCATCAATGTTCTTATCTAGCATAGAATGATCAATGTCAGTTTCGATTTTGGTCTGAATTTCATCAACATTGTGTAATCTAGTGTGAAATTCTGATAAGGAATTTGAAAATTCAACTTCAGTTACACCCTCTTTATGTATCAGCTCTTCTAAGGCTTTACTTGCTCTGGTTAGCCAGCCTCATGATGATGAACATGCTTTCATCAGCTGGTCCATTGTGGTACAATTGGAAAATAATAAAGTAGAACTTTCAAACAAATGAATACTGTGGTTGTAGAACAATATTAATATTACGATAAGCCGCACAAGAATCACTTTATTGACATGCCAATGACTTTTCTTTAACAACTATGATTCTCAAAATATTTTTATTCAAACACATATGAAAGATATCCAACGTTGCGTTGACCACATACAATTTATTACTTTCAATAGTGATGATGAATTGATTAATTAATAAGATTAATTAATTACATGAATTATAACGAACATAGTGGTAACCTCTCGGCATGTCAATCCTTTTCATGGGGCATTTAGTTGGCAGTCGCTCACATTCATATCTATGCGTTCCAACGATGGGCTGACCACACACACGCAAATATATCACTCTTAATTTTTAAACGTTGCCGAAGAAAAGCAATAAACAAATCTAAATGTAATGAATATTGGTAGCCTTGTTGTTTTGCTGTAGCTTTCTTTTGTCAAGGGACCGCATTCATGCAGAACGTTGTTACAAATATGTTGGCCCTAGGCTAACAGCGCTACAAATACTCTTAAGCAGCCCATACACGATCAAACTTGTTTGTCAAACATTAGTTTGTGCCAAGAGTTTGTAATGGATGGACCAACAGCGTTAGCTCTTGCTTTAGCCTTGCAAAGAAAAACAAAACAGAAAAAAAGAAAGTGAGCCAAAAATTGATTGTTGCAGCGCCAAAAGTGTGGCCATTCTGAATTATTATATGTTGCGGTGTACTGAGTTTAATTTCAACAAATATGAACAATATTCAAACGATATATATTCTGTCATTGTTTTTTTTTAATAACACTCCGACTTTGGGCAAAAATTATGTCTATTAAGAAAACTTTTGTTTTATTTGAACAATATATTATTCAAACAATATGTACACAATGTTTATTCTGTCAATGGCTTGCGGTGGATAGCTTTTCATTATCAGAATGTAAGGTAAATTTTGTAAAAATTCCAGTCTTCCAAACTTCCATTTTTAAACGTTTGAATCAAAATTTGCGAAATAAGTCGACAATTCATTTTGTCTTTGTGGCGGCATGGTCGATGGTTGATATGGGATATGTGGGATGTTTGCATTATAATCAGTTTGATGACCTCCTAGGTAGCCATAGGAATTTATAGCTGGTTCACTTATGCTGCTTAAGGCTGGTTCGGCTGTCAGATGGGCCGATGTTAATATGCACCGCATTGCGATGCAGATTTCCACACTGACCCTCAAACAGCACGTCGTTGATCGGTTTTTTTTGCAAAAAGTTGTTGCTGAGAATCCATTTTACTTAATTCATAAGCCCATGTTTTGGCCAGGGTAAGGAATTCATCTTCTGGTTCCTTCATTCGATGGTAGGCAAGTGATATAAGTTCATCTGCCTGGTTAACAACTTTCCGGCGCTTATCTGCTTTCTTTTGAACTGAATCTGGGCACTGGGTGCCTATGATGCTGTCCCCAGAGAAAGCTACCATTGTAACATTATCCTGTTGCTACTTGCATAACTTTTTGAGGAGGAAATGTGGTACATACATAGCTCCAGGGAGTGTGGATTGGGAGGACACTTTAACCCACGAGGTGCATGCCACCCAAAGAGAACTAGTAGGATTACATTAAATTTACAACCTACATTCAACAGGAATATAACAGAAAGAGCAAAAATTTTTCATGAAACTCTTCATCGCTATTTTTGTAGCCGTGGATCGGTTTCCTGGCAATGGAAAACAGTTTAAAGAAAATAGAAGTCTTAAGGAAAGACAGATCTTGCTTGCTGTGTGAGAAATGCTTAGAAGAACAGAAGAAGATAAAGCAGAATGAAAAGAAGAGGCAGAAGAAAAAGAAGAAAGAGAGAGAGAGAGACACACACAGTGAGAGAGAGAGAGAGAGAGAGAGAGAGAGAGAGAGAGAGAGAGAGAGAGAGAGAGAGAGTCACGCAGAG
>JASKDV010098774.1:0-24459 GCA_032466395.1 Aegires albopunctatus | reverse complement strand
TCTTCTTCTTCTTCTTCTTCTTCTTCTTCTTCTTCTTCTTCCTCTTCTTCTTCTTCTTCTTCTTCTTCTTCTTCTTAGTCTTCTTCTTCGTCTTCTTATTATTCTTCTTCTTCTTCTTCTTCTTCTTCTTCTTCTTCTTCTTCTTCTTCTATTTCTTCTTCTTCATCAACATATTATTATTATTATAGTTTTCTGATATTCTGTTCTTGATCGAAAACATTTTAAAGAAAAATGTACTTAGTTGGGACAAAAATTAAACCTGATGTAGTTTAGTTGGTGATGAATATTCAAGATTAGTTTAGGATTGTAGCAAGGCCAAAGCTGTTCGATGGTTAAAGCCAATGAGATTTTAGCTACTATTGCTAGTCTGTCCTTGTCTCTTCAATTTCCACCATGCTATTGTTATTGCCTTCTATAGACTCCATCTTAGGTAGTTCAACGGATATCACTATAATTTAATTGTACAGTGAAATCATCTTTGTGAATCCACTACCAGATATTCATTCTCAAGTCTGTGGATCACGCTTGCTTACTATTCATGTTGATTAAAGATGTATACCTATATTTGAACAATGCTGTCCATTGCCGAATGACATTTCTTACTAATGATCACTACTTATGATTTCTTTCTTTAAATTCCAGCCAATTGTTTGGAGCAGAAGATGTAGATTACCGAAATCTAAACAAGGGACCAACTTTGGCTCTCCCACTACCTCCACCTCCACCCATGCCTTCGAAGGCCTTGCTGTCTCCCACGTCTCTCTTGAAAAGTCCGGCTGAAAAGCGCTGGAGTCAGTTCAAGGAGAAGCATCCAGATGATTTTGCCCAAGAAATGGAACGTAAACGATTACGCAACGCTCAAATTCAAGAGATCCAAGATGTGGATATGAGACAACAATTGGTATCTGCTAGGCAGCGGTCTTTGCCTCTTCCACCTATTATTGATCCCCAACAGGACCCTATCAGACTGAAGGTAGTTTTCTCATCTCTCTTTCTTTTTTTATCTTGAGAATTATTACTGTCATTATCATTATGATTATTGTTGTTGTTATTATTATTATTAATTAATTAATTTGATTAAATTATATTTTTGTTTATGTACGTTGCATTAATTCTTGAAATGATTGACATTCACTTCATACATAAAATTTGTACATGTATTATCCAAGGAAAGCTTTGTAATTACATTGTCTTTTCCAATTCTGGTCAGTGATTTAGTATCACTTGTTTTCCTTTTCATTGTTGTGTAGAGGTATGAGGAGACCTCAATGCAATGAGTACCATAAGTTCTTTGAAATGGGGAAGAAATAATAAAAAGAACATTTACCAAAAGTTGTTATTAATGAAAGTTTAGCATAAATGTAAGATTTTTTTTTTTTATTCTATGGTCACTTTCCTATATTTTTCTTTTGAAAACACGAGAACACATTTGATTTTTTCTGCTACATACTGGAATTTTAGAAGTCCATTCTATATAAATGAATGATAATTGGCTCTATTTGCAATATGTATTTAAACCTTGTCCAAATTTTTCTTCTTTCAGGAACAGCGACCTGCTGAAAATAGGGAGCTCATTTTACAACAGGCAGATAAGGAATTGAAGGAAGGCAGAATGAGCCCTAGCAAGCATATGAAATTGGTGCAACAAGTAGAGGATGTATATGCTTCACCTCGAGACAGACCAGATGAGCAGGGGCCACCTAAAAGTCTTGGTATGAGAGATCCACGTTTACGAGGGAGTCGTGATCAATTTCCACACTCTGAAGAGAATCTTAACATGCCCAGGCCCAGACCCAAAGAAGATCAACCCATGCCAATGGGTCCACTCAATGATATGAGGGATTTAGGGAGGATCCCTCGTAAAGCACCCAGGCATGATGAAGACAGTCGTTCTCCTGGTTACCAAGACAGAGATGAAGACTTGCGAAGAGGCTATAGACCAGGTTACGATCAGGCCAGGACAAACAGGGGTGAGATGAGAGGAAGGTATGATTACGACAGGCCTAGGAATGTTGCTCAAGACTATGATGAACGGTCACCAAGGGACTACAACTACGACGAGGACCGCCCTCCACGGGACTATGATGAGAGAAGAGGGGGGAGAGTCAGAGCCTATGACAAAAGACCCCAGAGGCAATTTGATGCTGATGACAAGGGGCCTTATTTTGATGAAGATGATAAGCGCCATTATGACCGCAATAGAGGTAGATATCATGAACCGCCATATGGACCACCCCCACCAGGTCGTCATGACATGGCTGACTCACGTCGTGGACCAAGAAAATCTCCTCCGCAAGACAGGATGAAACCTTTGGATAGTGATGGAAGGAGAGGACGAGATCTTCCTCTGGATGCAGACTTAAGGGGTAACAGTCGCAGATCTTTTGAAGAACCAGATATTCCTTCAAAGGGACTTAATAATCTACCACAAGGGAGAGTTCCTTCACCTGAACATCTTCCATTTGAGGGCCCTCAAAGACCTATGCCAAATGCACCCCCTTCACAGCCCCCTCAGAGAAGACCCATTCCACCACCAGCTAGGCCCGAGGGTGCTCCAAATGACAAAAATACTATTACAGACCCTTTAGACGATCCTCGCTGGGCTCCTATGAGGGGTTTGTTGGATTCTGATGGAACAGAGGAAGTTGTTCTCGATGACAAACCTTTTGAACTTCGCATGGGGACATCTCGTAAACTACGCATGTATGGGCAAGTGTTTGAAGTAGCTGTGGATATGAAAGAGCGGGGAATAAGGGTGGATGGTCAACTTGTATATAAGCTTGGTGAGCCAATTAAAGAAGTGTCTGTTGGGGGAAGGATGATCCGACTATACTATCATGGCCTTCCTAAGCCTGTTTGGCTCGATGGTCAGCAACATGAGATGAGAATAGATGCTCCACCTAGGAATGTCATGGTTGATGGTGCCCAAAGAGGATTTCAGATCGATGGTCGTGATATGATGATGCTCGTGGATCGCCTGGAAAAAGGTCCGTATGGTGGTCCCACTAGGAAAATTAGAATATTGGGAAAGGAACACGACATTGGCTTTCAATTCCCTTCACGGCAAATTCTCATTGATGGCAAGCCATGCGAATTGAAGTTGGACAGCAAAATACCATTTGTTATTATTGATGGTAAACCTCATGGGATACGATTCGATGGAGAGCCCAGACCAGTATTTATTAATGATCACCCTTACACAATCCCCTTGGATAGAGCAGAGAGAGTGAGAATCGGTGCTAGACCCACCTACATATCTTTTGGCGGACCTGCACATGAAGTAATCATTGATGGAAAGTGGTTTGAAGTGAAATTTGATGGGGTTCCCAAAGACGTACATCTTGGAAACCGACATTTTTCGATTCGGATAGAAGGTCCCCATCCACGCGTGAAAATTCTTGGCCAGATCCCATTAAACCATGACACATCTGGTTTGATGATGCAGCGTCCCATCCAAGCTCCTGTCCCCATCCCAGTTTCTGTCCCTGTGCCAGCTCCTAACCCCATTTCAGCTCCTAACCCCATCCCAGCCACTGGCCCCATGCCTTCCATCGTGCCAGATCAGTCTTCAACAAATGCAAGTCAACCGGGCAATGACAATGTTAATCCGAGTATTGCAGCAGAACAGCCAGCCACTCCGTCTAATCCACTACAATCTGGCCCGCCAGGCGTAAACCGCATGTTGCCAGTCATTAACCCTAACCCTAAGCAGCTCGGAGGCAGTCAACCCCTCGGGCAAAGTAACAATATGCAGCAACCTAATTTAGCCGGCCAGATGCTAGCCAACAAAATGCTCAATCTTGGAATGCTACGTCCGCGTGGCCCGGGCATGTTGGGTCAAGGAAACCCAAACATGATGCAACAGCAAAACCTCAACATGCTACGTGGTTCCAACATGATGCCTCAAGCTCAAGGGATGATGTCTCAACGGGCTGGAATGATGGGCCAGGGACATGGAATTATGACACAAGAGCTGATGAACCAGGGTATGATGCAGCAGCCAGGAAATTTCATGCAAAACATGGTCAGGCCCCCCATGGGGGGTAATCCAATGCTCCAACAAATTGGCGCCCGAGGCTCTCTTCCCAACATGATGGCTATGCAAGGGAATCCAGGCATTTTCTCACAGCCACAGCCAGTCAATTTGTTTGCTCAAGGACTACTCAATCGTGAGTAGAATAAATCTTTGCTCTTTTCTGTATCAATCCCGTTTCTTTTCTTTTTTAATTGGGGGGTGGGACCTTCCTTGATATTTTCAAATAGTTGATTTTTATTTTTAAGTTTATCAGCAACTCACAAAACCAAACTTTTAGCTTAGGCTTTAGTGATAAGGTTTTAGGCTGTTCTTTGTCTAGCACTACTTTTTCTATCATAGCAGGCATACAAAAATCTTGGTATGGATGATTTTCAAATTCTTATTGGAGTCATTAGTTATCTGAAAAATGTTGATAACAAGTATTTATGTTTTACAGTCATGTATGAAGCATGAAAGAAATACACTTCAAATAAACATGGTTTTAACGATATATTTGTATATTCGTCTTTGCAGAGGTTGCAAACAGCATGCAATTTGCTGCGGAAATTCAGGCTTTAAATCAAATGTCAAATCAAAACAAGAATGATCCACCCAAAACTATGCAGGCCCCTCCTCCGATCAGCACAGATAACCACTCCGCTGCCATGGCTACTGGACTTCAAGGCACTGTTGTGGGTCAAAGTCTGATGGTAGGTGTAAGATTGGAAAGACTTTTAATAGAAGAGGGTTGGGTAAATTCTTAGCATTTTTATTTTCACGTTGTGTACAAGGTTCCTACAAAACCCTCGGTTGTCCTCAAAATTTGTGGAGTTTCTTTTGTTACTTCCACTATCATCGCACTTGATATAAGTGACCTGATGATGGTATCTCTATTTATGTAACAGTCCTCACTTGGACCTATTTGAATAGTCAGCCCTAACTTTAGACTTAAGCAATGATGTGGCAACCCTGTGTTTGTGTGTGCAAATTACTAGAATGGTTTTTAGGCTTTAAATTTTCATCATGCGGTTATTTTCTTTGAGTCTTTACCTTACTCAGTACAGCGATGATGCCTACATGAAAGAAAGAAGGGATTTGTAATTACTATATGATTATTTACAATATTGTCAGAATGTTGGATTTTGTTTTTACGGATAATTTAGTGCTGTGTTTACTTAGTTGTTGAGGGGGAAATGAAATTAGTCGAAGATTGTTTAATATTTCTGCGTCCTTTATCCTGTCAGAAAAATCCCAGAGCACCAATGACCTCATCTGCCCTCCCCATGCCAGGGATGCCACCCGTCATTCCTCCAGCCATTCCATCAGTTCCTGTCATCCCCCCAAATTTGAGTACTGCTGCTACAAGTATGATGCCGTCACTAACATCTGGTGTGAATACTTTGCCTCAAAGCACTTCTTCATCATTACCTTCCTCGATTTTATCAAGCCTTCCTCTCTTGACAGCAACTCTGGGAAATACATCATCAGCCCCTACATCTGCAAACTCAACCACTAGTACCATTACAGGTAATTTGCATTAGACTCTGTCATTTCCAAACATGAGGTGTTTAAAATAACGATGAATAAAAACATTGTTGTTTTGGGGTTTTTTTCTCATTGTTTTGTACCGTTGTTGATTGTCATTGAAAAGGCAAAATGACAATGACGATGAAGATGAAAATGATTTTTAATCAGCATAAATTCAGTAGGGATTCTTCAATATTTTAACACTCATTACAAGTTTATTCTTTTTAAGTTTGCAATGAGTTATAACAAAGGACATTTGGATAAAGAACTATTTGTTTGCGATACAAATTGAAATGGTTTCTAATAAGTTTGGTTTTTATGGTAAAGAGTGATGGAACTGGCTTGAAGTTAGGATTATCTCAAACTATTTCTATAATTTCCTTTGTTGTTTTATTACATTTGGGTACGTTAGGCTGTTGGTGGCAGTTTTGTCTAAAATAAAGTAAATTTCAATTATTATAATGTTTATTGTATTAATATATTTTTTATTTTTATCATTTCAGCGCCTTCATCTAGTGATATAAAGAGTGACTCTGGAGCCAGCAGCAAAGGCAAATCCCCATTAGACATTAATAATCTCTTGAGTAGTCTTCTTAAAGTTGGACTCATTAAGGAACCTAAAGTGGAAGAGGCCGCCCCATCAAAAGATAATGTGGATGAAAAGCCCCCTGTCACTTTTACTAAACCAAAACCTAAACCAGCATTTGAGGTAATAAAAATTGCTGTCCTGAATTTGCATGTGTATGTCTGTGACAGAGGTGCCAAATCTCCGGATTTTACCAGGCCTCGGGCCAATCTTTCTTTTCTTTTCTTTTCTTTTCTCTTTTTTTGTTCTTTTCTTTTTCTCTTTTTGTTTGTTCAAAATTGTATAATGCTATCTCTTTGTGCATTTTATAATGCACTCTATGGTAATGTAGTCTTAATGAATTGTTTAATATAAGATGTATTGACCAGAAGGTAGTATGACCTACATGTTAAAGGCCCCAGCGTCAACATGCGCACGATTTTTCCAGTGTTTCAAAAAGTTACGGATTTTTTTTCATAGCCAGTTGGCACCTCTGCTGTATAGTTGGATTGAGGATAGTTAGGTTAGGGATGGGGGTGAGGGAGGGTTGGGTTGTTTTTTGTTTTGTTTCGTGGGACTTTTTTTTTTTTATAATGAAGAGGGTTTGGATTTAGAGATTGGTTGATGGTCATTTTTGTTTTATTATATTTTCAGTTTACTAATTTGAATACTATCAATTTGTTTCAGCCCAAGAACAATGTCCCAATTATGACACATTTCCCCCCAGATCTTCTGAAAGAGTAAGTATATGACTATTGTGATATAGAGAGAGCTGTTTCACTGAGCGCTGAGATGTATAACCCACTCTTAAGAATATGTTTTGTGTTGTTTGAAATAATGTAGTTTTGAATTTTAACTGCATTGCTTTGTTGTGAGTCAGAGGAGATGGGATTATTAAAAGAATGGAATATTATTTGCAATAATAGATCAAAAACATCCTACTTGAGTTAAAATTCCCTGTAGTTATGATTGATTTGGACTTAAATCTATGAGCAGTTTCTACAAATTGTATTAACAATATTCATAAAACAGCCATCTCCATTTAAGGCATTGCTTTTAAAAAAAAATTAATTAAGTTATTATGGGACATCATTAAGCATTTGTCTCAAAAAAAATTCCTATCGTAAATGCTTTGAATATGAATTGGAACCTGTTTCTTGGAAGTAGAACATATGTCGCATTTATGGGTTTTGAGATATGGATATCATAAGGAAGCCTGGAATCCGCATTTTAATATGTTACCAAATTTATGAAGATGTGATGAGTATGATAGGGATAAGTCGGAAAACCCAAGTTTTGAGAAAATGGCGATCAAAGATGGATAATCATTTTCACACGTTTGAGGATGGATGGATAAAAAGACACTGCAGTTGTTATTTTATTTACAAATTTGCTTTAAATTGTGTATCCACATAGTATATTTACCTCTTGACAGAAAATCAACACAAATATCTTTAACATAAACTAAGGCTAAGTAGTTTGTGTAACAGTACTTTAACCTGACTTTTTATTTTCTCCACAGATTTCATAAAAGTGTCATTGATGATTTACATGAAGGCATCCAGTGTCATACATGCTCAGCCCGATTCACAGAGGATGATCATGACAAGTATCGGGCTCACCTAGATTGGCATTTCCGTCAAAATAAACTTGAACAGGAAATGGTCAAAGTGGCCAAAAACAGGAAATGGTACTACTCCATCATGGTGAGTTCATCAAAACCATCATTCATCAAAATCATCATTCATCGTTAGAAGAAAAATTATTGTTTCTTAGAAACAGCATAGCATTTTTTATCTTCGAACGGTTGGGAGGTGTGGGGAGGGGTTGCTTTAATATTTCTAAGTTTCTAGACCAAACGATTTGACTAAATGAACTTTGAACTGCATGACATTCTATTCTTTCAATGGGTTTCCTTCGTTTTAAATTCTTGTGTTGATCAAGCATTTGATTTTATAACAAAATTTGATTTTGGCCACAAAGAAAAATATTTCAGTTGATAAGGATGTAATGAATTTTGTGTAAGATTTATTATATTACTTTTCCTAGGGATTAAGGGGGTGGTAATGTAATTGTTTTTATAAAATGCAAATTTATTTATATTGATGCTGGTTTCATTTTGCTAAATGATTTTCTAATACAAAATGGCCCTCTTTAGTAGTTGTAGAAATTGATTTGGACTGAAATCTATGACCAATTTCTGTTATCTGTGTAAACAATGTTCTCAAAAACTACCTTTTCCATTTAAAGAACTGTTTTTCTATAAAAGATTACATTATTTAAGTGATTATGTGACATAATTAACCATTTGCCTCAAATTTCATATTTTCATTTAGGATTGGATTCAGTATGAAGAACTGGAGGATGTTGAAGATAAATGTAAGTATTGATTATGGATTTCACATAAGATATTGATTGATGAGATGGGATGTATTTAGTTATGATATGATCAAGGACATTGTTAAAAAAATTAAGAAAAATCTGAATTTGTTTACGTCTCTTCCTATTGAAGAAAAAAAAACCCTAACTGTTTTGATTTTTAATTCATTGATATTTTTAAAATCTTTTTCAGCTCGAAGTGAAATATTTGAGCAAATGAAGGCAGGCAGTGAGCGACCTGTTGTAACGGGAGACCAAATAAGAATGCGTGGTTTAGAGGGGAAAGACTTTATCAAGAATCCTGTTGCTTCAGGAATTGAGGGAGAAGATGTAAGTTATCACCATCTATATAAATCGAAATACATAGCTGTTATCCACTGTGTATGATTTGACCAATTAAAAAAGGACAATTGAAAATTTGTTTTATCTTGGGTGGATAATTCTGCTTTCGTTACTTCCTTTTAATTTCTTGTGCCTGAAACGGCTTAGAAAAGCTCAAAACAATTGCTTTTTACTTACAGCTACGTTTATGTTCATCATTAATGGATTTTTATTTTTAAAACATGATTAATGGGATTTTGACATGTCTGGGAGTACGATTATAGATTCTGAAAAGATGGCAACCATATCTATGCATCACGTTGTCACAAAGATGAAATTATACAGATAGAAAGAAATGCCCGAATGTAGTTCCTAATGTTACCATTTTCTTTTCATTATAGGTAACCAATATCCATTTAATCCACTTTGCAAGGCTTGTTATTTACTTTAGAAACATTTTTTTTTTTGTTCTGTTTGAAAGGTTTGTGCGACCTGTGGCGATCCTTTTGACCAAATGTGGAATGAAGAGACGGAGGAATGGATTCTTAAAAACACCATTAAGGTTGATGGCAAGGTATGTCATTTGATCATAGATTCTTAAAAACACCATTAAGGTTGATGGCAAGGTATGTTAGTTGATCATAGAAAGGAATAACGTAGACCATTTCTTTGCACAAACATATTTCAAGATAATATGCAGTTGTGAATTGGTAGGACTGTTTGAAAGTAATCCTTAAAATTAAGATGCTTCCACTTTTAGCATTAGATTATTATTATTTTTTTAATATCCGATATTATTGTGCTTTTTTCTGCTCTTAAAATACATCTCCTGGCTGATAGAGCTATACACTGACAAATCGAGAATAATACTTACAAATATGTTGCTGATGTTATTTCTATAATTTAAACTATTGCACTTTTTTTCTTTTCTTTTTTCTCCCCCATTCAGACATATCATCCAGTATGTTATGAAGATCTTCATGAGGTAAGTGTAGTATGGATTGATTGGTTTTTTGTTGTTTGTTGTAGATTTTTTAATGTTTTTGATTTTCTCTTTTATATACAGAGACAGTTTTTATATCCCTTTGATATTTTTTTTTTTAACATGAGAGAAATGTTGCCTTATCAAGATTATTTTCCTCCCCGTCTATTTATCTTTTCCTTTTCTCTTCTCTTTTCCTCATAGCCGCCAACACCTGCAGTGATGGAAGACAAGAAGAATCCCTTTGATGCTGCTGCCTCAGAAGCCTTGATGTCATCTAAGGTTAAGACTGAAGAAATGGAGCATGATTCCAGTCCTACATCGTTGGAAGGAAATGTGAGTCTTTCCGGGACTATGGTCGGTGAAGGTGAAATCAAGGAGATCAGCATTCCTAGCACTGACAGTAACGCAGAAGGCCTTTTGCAAGAGAACGAAATAAAAAGAGAAATAAAACAAGAGATCATAGAGCCTCCTTTGGACTCTACCACCAGCGACAATCATGAATCGTCTAGTAATATCCCAGCGCAAAGCATTTTGCCAGTGAAATTAGAAAGCGATGTGACCCCAACAGTGAGCCATGCCCCCAATCTTTTATCAACCATTGCCTCCACTATGAAGAGGGAGATCATTTCAGTCACTCAAGAAGATGCGAGCTCTCCCTGGGAGATGGACTCCAATCCAACTCCTGAATTGTCTCGTACACCTACACCAGAGCCAATCCCTTCTTTCACACCTGTGCCATCTATTTCATCTGAATCCGTGTCCTCTTCCATGACGACGGAACTGGTGCCAGCCATGGAGGACCCAATTCCACCAAGACAGGAAACTACGAGTCAAATTAGCCCAGTCAGTGAATCAACGATATCAACCACATCCAAGAGTGCCACCGATGCCACACAAGCAAATTCTTGATTTTGCCATTTGCCTTATCCGTGATTTTCTACTTCTTGGTATGATTCAACTTCAAGGCCTGGGTGATCTTCTTTTGTAATGGGGTTTGTTAGTATCACAGCGCAAAATGTTGCCCAACCTTTGTCATAAATGTGGCAAAATATTTTTGTAAAATTCTTTAGAATCTATGCAAAGATTTTTCAGTACAACATGGGTACCTACATCCCCCTTACACTTCTTGGAAGCATAATATCGAACCTTAACTTGGTCAGCCTCATCACTGACAAGTACTGATTAAGTATTGGTTAGCAAAAAAAAAGTGAAAGATGCAAATGAAAAAAGACATACTGTAAACATACTGTATTTTGAAACAAGTAGGGGGCTTTAGGAAAGAGAACTATTTTGACCAAATCTTGACATGGTAAAGAAAATGTGCCAGTATACTAGGTCATCAATTAGGCATTTTAATTATCTTATTTACATAGTCCTGTTAACTCCAAGGGTCTTTTCTCAGTGAGATATAAAAAAACAATTACTTGCGCAAGTATTATTAGTTCTACTGCGGTTTTTATCACTCCTAATACTGTATTGTTTCATTAATCCTAACGAGGCATTTAGAAGTTTTCAATCAGCTGACTATCCTATAGATTATTTCAGGGATTTGACATTTCTGATCAAAGGAATTTTTCACTCTCATTCCTGACGAGAAGGTAATATCATGATTACCTGTCCCTTGAATCTAAGTCTGATAATAATGTCATTACTTTAAGCCTTTCTCGGGCAGGCTCACCGTTCTCACCGAAGAGGAAATAGAGCTGGATATTGAACTTAATATATGTGTCACCCATATAAGAAAAATATTTTTTCTTTTGCATCAGTATGCAAGGTTTACAAGCTTTAAGAATTGAAGAATTTTATATTGTAAAGCTTCACTATGTAACATGTATGATCTTGAATGCAGTGAGTGAGTGAGTGTGAGATGATGGTGCAAGTTGTCAGGGTAGAAAATTTGGCATGATTGCTCTCATTGCTTGCAGGTTGAAAATAAAAATGTTATCATGAAATGTGATTTCCATCCGACCATGAAAGATATCATGTTGTTAATACTGTTTAATATCCTGAATGTTCTTGTTATTTTCAAACTCAAAGTGCATTAAAATTGAAATATTTTTCACAAATTTTATAAATGCTTTAATTTGTCATTATTTGGATGCTCTATCACTCTTTCAATATCACATTTAGCTTAGAAAGAAACTATATTGCATGTTTTGAATTTTATTATTATCAATATTTTGATATTGTGGTATAAACTGTTTAATATCTATATTGTCAATATATATATATTTTTTTTATTTGAAAAAAAAAGAAATTATTGACATTTCTTACTGTCACGTGCAAAGGATTAATCTTTTGTTGGATTTCTAAATTGCCCTGAACATATAAGGCAGTCTGTTTCGTTGATATAATTATTTGATTCACCATTACGATAAGACTAAGAGTAACGACAATGACAGTAGTGATTAGACCCAATGTAATAATTCATACATCATAAAAGCAACACCTCACATTTTGTGTGAACATGAAATCATGTGATGTGATCTCATGGTGATTTAATGATGATGAGCCAGTGCCAAATGTCCCATACTTGATACCCATTGATACATTAAGTCACATGGAATATGAATGACCGATTCACCAAGAGGATTGTTGGGATTCTATCTTATACAACACAATGTAATGAACTATCAGTTCTGATGAAAAATCTGGTCCTGGATCTTTTTCTTTTTTTCTTTTTCTTCAAGTTCTACAACTATTCTCTCCCCCCGCTCCACTCCCCTAAAAAAATAATCACATTTTTTTTATGATAAGATGGATGCTTATTATTATGACCGTTGCAACGTGATTACAATATCAACAGTTATTTTTAACATGCAAAAATGTTGAAAGGAGATCACAATACAGCCCAAAAATTTGAAGAAAAAAAGGAAAATATTTAAATAAGTGAAAGTTGAACAAACTCAAACTCACTGTCACTCTCAAAGTTGTCATAATGTGTGGACCACGTACCATTGCAAATTACAACTTCCACTTGATGGGGCAACTGCCTTCATGCTATCTCCAGAAGACCACAAGATTGACCCTGTAGCATAATAAATTGGGATCCTATCATCATTAGATGCTCTTCAATTTTCAGCGGGTCCGAACACTTGATGGATTTGAACCCTATTCTTTTTTAGTTTTTCTTCAAACTATTCAAATTAAAAGACTTTTTGAATGTAAAATGTGTTCTTCAAAGTGTTAAAATCTGTAAGAATTCTTCTCAATATGATTTGAGAATCAACAGATGTTAGACTCTTTGACTAGACTAGTCATTGACAATTCAAGAGAGTTACTGCCATGTCCTTCTACACTACAATGTAATAATTGTGCATAAATTTGAAAAGCTTAGATGCCAATGTCAAAAATCCATTCAAACATAGTGTCTATTTAACCATGCAGTGCATTTCTGATCATTATTTCACTTCGTTAAGAGCTGTTCATCGTTTGAAAAATGTTATTATTTTAATTTTTATTCAAATAATGCTCTTCTTAAATCTCTTAAATTAGGTTTAACATTAACACCTTGATCCAGAGCGCATTGCTAAGTTGAACAAGGGTTTTTATGTAACACAGTAAAACACAGTTAAACTACCAAAATGTTTGGTACCGAAGAAATCATTTTGGTTTATCCATTTGTAACGGGAAGTAACAAGAATGTTCAAACAATGACATCGTCTAGTTGAAGTACAGTTCAACTGCGAGTTAACTTTCAGTTAAAATCAGTGTTTGATAGATTTTATGCGATGCGAACTGCAGAGTGGTAAGGAACAGACTGATTACTTGTAGGCTTACTAGTACTAGTGGGGAAGGATACAACATTAGTGACATAATACTAAAGACAAAGAGAGAAAAAAACGGGACTTTTGGCTTATTTTGGTTAATCACTATGTTTGGTTTACGCGTGCCTATTGTATTACAAACAAGTATTTAATGCTTTTTTATGTAATGTTACAATAAAAAATGTAATATTACAAGAAGTAAAAGTTCTGATTTCTCATAGTAGTTTAAAATGATTAGGCTTACGCTTCCATGAATATTTAGCGTCAGTCCATCTCATCTCATTTCTAAATCCAAAGAAATCAGAATGAGCTCCATCTTTATTGGTCACTTCAACTCACAACAGAACTTGCTTTAAAAGATAGATTTAGGGATGGAACCTCTTCCGGTTTTTCCGGATTTCCGTTTTTTTCATGTAGATCAGATGTATTTAAGTTTTAAATTAGTCGTTTAATGTCGTAATTGAAGGTATTGGATGTGCTGACCATTGGTAAAACAGGCAACAACAAAAAATGTTCATGGTTTTTTTCTTCGAAGCTTGGTTCCATTCCTGTCCATTATACTACTTTATATAATAATAGAGAGATGGGAGACTTGTCCTCAAAAGCGACCATATAATATAAATATAAAAAAAGCCTAGATTTGAGCGTACTGACGATAATGACAACTTTGAAATTGATGAATTTATCAAAAGTTCATGACACTTTTTAAGTTAAGAAGATGAGGATGAATTCTTGGGAAGATGAGGATGAATTCTTGGGAACGTCTGCTTTTTCCTCACCTGACTTAGAAATTAGGGTGAAAATTTAAGGGCTGCTGTAGCACTTGAAAGCGAGTAAGGAACAAATACAAGACTTTGTGAGATCTTTCATCTTTCACCATTTTAGCTAGCTTAAAAAAAGTCATATGTGAGCATCCACTATCTGGATTAAATGGTGAATGTAATTTACCCAAATATTTCTTGTGTTCACATTCCCACTCTAGTTTGCTGGTCATTCAAGTACAAATGTTCCTTATGCTTTCACGTAGTATAGAAATAAGAATCTGATGAAGTCAATGAACTATCTTATCATTATCGGTATCATCAGTGATCATCATGCTAAACTTTCAGGAAGCCAAACAATTGCCCAACATACCTGCCTTAACAATTGTTGAAGTGGAATTTGTCAGTTATGGAGGGCTTCATTGGAATATGTCCAAAAGTGGCATGGCATT
This sequence comes from Aegires albopunctatus, assembly GCA_032466395.1. Lineage (NCBI taxonomy): Eukaryota > Metazoa > Mollusca > Gastropoda > Nudibranchia > Aegiretidae > Aegires > Aegires albopunctatus. Next base: position 9,687 of record JASKDV010098774.1, on the reverse strand, counting down.
TAAAACCTGAGATAACCGAATATGGTTGACTGGGTTCAACAATCAAACAAACAAAAACTTATGAACAACTGTTCTGCATGATTTATACTATACCCAAAAATCAGTTGAGGAAAGACTTTATTTGAATTTGACTCAGACAGCCAACCATTTCTGATACAGTATATAAAGTTAGGGAGTCTTCGTTAGTGTAAAGATACTGACTGCGATTTAAAACCTCCTTCATTTAACCTTTTATTTTGTTTATCTTATGTATATATATCATTTTAGTTTAGGAGTTTTTGTATATTGTAATTATATTGACCAGATGCATTGGCTAACCAGAGTGCACTGTTGGTATTTGACATTAATCATAATGTTAATCACAATCCAACGATTGAAGGAATACTCTGTCGTACAGTGACAAAACGCATTCTTCCCGTTATGGCTGGAAAACGTTTTTATTCAACGTATCAATATTGATAAAGGTTCCCCCAACTTGTGATATGTATGTATGTATGTATGATCACAAGTTGGGGGAAACTTTTATCAATTGATACGTTGAATAATAAGTTTTCCCGCCAAAACAAGAAAAATGTGTTTTGTCATTTTTTGGCAGTACTAGTAATGTAAATTTTCTCTTTTCATATTTTAATAAAAATATTAAAAATAATTTGCAATAAAAAATATATTGCAACAATCTAATGCTTCACTTTTCATAAATGACTACAGTCCAATTTGTTCATCGGTTCTAATTCATACTTCACTTTATTTTTCTTTGTTTCTTTGCATATATATAATATATACTACTAGTCTGATGATGGTGTTGACTATTTACTATAAGTAAAAAGGATAAAAATAGTAATAATCATAACAATATAACAACAATGATACGTGTAGCAATAATTAAAAATATACGATTGTCTATCCACATAATGTTTCTTGCTCTAACTAATCGGCAAGAAGATTGATCATCCATTTTTGCCTTTCATGAAATTCAAAATTTTAAAGTTCATCATCCATACATTTGTAAATTTTCCCACATCCGCTCATTTATTTTCATGTCTTGATGATATAAGTTAAAGCGTATATATGTACTTGTGGTATATATCCTTATGGTCGGCTATCAAAGTCACAATGGATACAGAAAATTTCATTCTTTTGAATTTTACGATAAGTAAGAGCTAAACATGTATCATCTTTTAATAATTGTTGAGAGTTGTACTTCTACAAGCCTGCACACATTTTCTGTCTATCCATTAGCTTTTGATGTTGATTTATATTTATATACAGATATTTCACTTTTTCGTGAAAATTTGAGTATTTTATCTCAATATTGGAACCACCTATTATATTACACACATAACTGCCAACCAGTAGGATACAATCATACTAAATACGATTGATAAATCCAAATTTCTTCTCAAATTCAAATCTCATTTAGAATCAAACACAATCCATCTCATTCCACGTCACCCAAATAAAGTGGAATGAACACTGGCAGCTCTTTAGATCAAATCAACCCACAACAATAATTGTGTTTGCTCGTACAGATGTTGTTGAGTAAAAGATTGCAGAGTGTTTTGCTTCCAAGAAGAAATGTATCTCATTCTTATACATGTATATACAGATAAATTCACTTTCTTGAGAAAATTTGAATATTTTATCTCAATATCGGAACCATTATACATATTATACATAGCTGCCAACCAGTAGGATACAATCATACTAAGTACGACTGAGAGGAAAGAATAGACTCACTGTACTGCGAGTAATCCCCACGTATGTTGTAAGAAGCGACTACCTGATCTTACTATTTCATACTTTTTCAATGGACGCTGAGATGACCCTAGAGGTTGATAGAGCCCTTAAATTCCAAATAAGTAACCTGTATTGCTTTTCATCCCTTTGTAAAGATTTTAAACATTATTAATTATTAACTTCTTCAACATATATTATGTACTCTATCATATCTCCATATTTAAAATACATGTACAATGATTTATGATTATATTTTAACAGATTGTTTCTGTTCTACAAAATTATTTTCGATTTATTGCAAAAATATCATGTCATAATAAATGATTGAAGTCACTCAGAAAAATATCTTTAAAGAATAAGATTATTTATTTCAGTTTTTTCCATCTTCTCATTATATTGTACTTCATTTCATGTACCTCATTATTTTCATTATTGTGGCATCAATAATTGAATGTTTGGCTATCTGGCTTTTTTAACGGAGGCTTTCTAGAGGTTGAATCCTCACTTGTGTGTGAATGCTTCAATGATGTGTCTTTGGGCACGATACCCACTACTACCAATGATAAATAGAAATAAAAATAAAAACAAAAAATAATCTTGCCAGAAACAAAAACAAACTTTGTTCATGAAAAAATCTAAAAATCATGATAAGAAAAACATGAATATAAAAGCAGCCATCCACTTCTAACTTCTCCAGTCTTAACTCCTTCAACCCCCCCTCCCTTTCCTTTTCCCTTCTCCTAAACCACCCAACCCCCAGATATACCTAAACAAAATGAAGCAAACTCAAAACAAAACAAAATCCAAACACTCACAAACACCCAGTTTCTCGGTTACAAAATTTTAAAGTAGATAAACCTTATATAACTTATAGTAAATTGTTTGACTCAGATAATTTCTTCTCAAATCACTCTTAGTATCTGCGCTAGCATTGGAACCGTGAGCTCCTGGCGGGGGCTCTTGACGGACTGTATCGATCCTTGTTATTCCACGTCTCCCAAATACAGTGGGATGAACTCTGGCAGCTCTATCTATAGGTCACATCAAACCACAAAGGAATTTGATTTACTGCACAATGTAGTTATTCATATTTCTTCGTCATTACTTAATAATTTAGAATTAAGAAACACATGCTGAGATGCACCAAATGTACACTATGTTGAGTTGACAAAGTGTATATATTTAGACTATAAAACTTTTGGTTTTGTTGTTTTGGTTTTTTTGTTGGTTTTTTTGTTTATATGCATTCTTTAATGATTATTGAGAAATAAATTATATTCTTTATTTCTTCATTTTATTATTATTATATTTTGTTTTTTTATAAAGCCCTTTGATGATGGTTAATTTCTGGGGGAATTTTTTGGTTGGAAATGAATAATTAATTGAGAAAAATAATATTGGAAATATAAATACAACACGTATGACTTTGAAACGAATGGATTTAATTTGTACATTCAGAATGAACTTTGGTTCTAGTTGCTCCTTTCATTTTCCAATTTTGGATCACAGAATGGGATCTTGGAAACAACTGTTTACGGGTTGCTAATTTTCTCGTATTGTTCTTTGTTTACTCTCAGCCATAAGCAAAGGCAATGGTATCATTTTGTCCCTTATACGAAGTACAACGTATTTGCAAATCATGCTGTAACCATTGTATTTATTACTTTGTGGGTGGTCAACTTTTTTCTTATGATAAAGCACAATCTGACCCTGTAGAAAATTGCACTTAGAAATTCCTATAATTGCAACATAAAAGCGATGAAATTACTCCCAGAAATTGCAACAAAATTGCCAATTTTCTTGCTCAGTCTGTTCCAAAATTATTAAGGATAACCAAAATTGCAAAATACTTTGTAGCAATGGCAAAAAAATGTTATAATGGTAAAAATTGCAAGAAAATATTGCAGAAAAGTCGCCATTTACCATGGGGCCAGCACGATTTTTAGGCCTACCAGCAAATCTATGAAATTATTGCATTGTACATGTATTTCTTTTGTATGTGGTTATTTGGTTTAAATTGTTTTCAATTTGCATTTGGTTTTTGGTTTTTTTAAATATGGTATTATGGACTTTTTATTTGCACTGAAAAAATAGTTGTGGGGTTAGGAATGGAAGTATACGTATATATGATTTGTCGTCATTATAGAAATTGAGATACCGGTCATGGTAATAATGATGAAACTTTACAAGACACAAAGATACAAAGATACAAAGATACAAATCAAATTTATTGTCCTTAAAAGGCACATTAATTTTGCTGTACAGAGGCAGTAAAAATTAGATCAAGTGGAATATATTATTATTAAATTAAAAATGCCATACACTCTTCATAAAGTATTCTTAGTCATAGTCATACACCTGTTACGAAACATACCCACACACACACACAAACACATATTAAGAATATAGTATCTAGTATTAACATACCCACACACACAAACACACACATATTAAGAATATAGTATCTAGTATTAAAATACCCACACACACAAACACACACACATATTAAGAATATAGTATCTAGTATTAACATACCCACACACACAAACACACACACACATATTAAGAATATAGTATCTAGTATTAACATACCCACACACACAAACACACACACATATTAAGAATATAGTATCTAGTATTAAAATACCCCCACACACAAACACACACACACATTATTTAGAATATAGTATCTAGTATTAAAATACCGCCACACACAAACACACACATATTAAGAATATAGTATCTAGTATTAACATACCCACACACATAAACACACACACATATTTAGAATATAGTATCTAGTATTAACATACCCACACACACAAACACACACATATTAAGAATATAGTATCTAGTATTGACATACCCACACACACAAACACACACAAATTAAGAATACATGCATAGTATCTAGTATTATTGGATATTATAACTAATAAATATTGTCAAAGTTGATTGATCATAAAATTGATTTAAATATGTTCTTAAAGAAATAAATGATGATTATCATTAATTTCATTAATCATATTTTATTTTATTCAATTTCTATAAGACATGCATCAATAATGACTATGTGAAAGAAGTTCTGATATCCATTTTTGATTTATTTGCGTTTAATGACTTGCATCAATAATGACTATGTGAAAGAAGTTCTGATATCCAATTTTTGATTTATTTGCGTTTAATGACTTGCTCTTTTTTAGGGTTTTTTCATTTCATTGCAAGATGTCGCAATGTAAGTTGAATATCATTTTGCTGACAAGTTTTTATGAAAATGATTTCATTATCCCAACTATTTTCAAAAGGTCAAGCAATGAGAATTTCTTTGTTTCATTTTTGCTGCGACTAACCGAAAGTTATACGGAAGTATTCATCGCACTCAGTTATGGAAAAAATTTCAAAAGGTCAAGCAAGTTTATGAGAATGCTTTAGTTTGATTTTTAATCTGAATAACCAAAAGATATACAAAAGTACTTGTCACACTGAGTCATGGACATAATGTATTCATTAATGCTCTGTGATCTAAAATCAAATGTAATTTGAGACTTGAAACTGATTTGTGTTATACGTGGGTTGTCAATAACTTTATATTTCTAATTTTTTTTATTGATCTTAAATTCCTAATAATTCTCATTGATTGGTTGTTGTTTTGGTGCGTGGTTTTTTTACAGCTCATTCTTTAAATTACTGTCTTTTATCCTAATAATTAAGATTAATTATTTTTTTAAAATGTTGTTATAACTATAATACAACAGATAGATTAATTATTATGATTGATTTAAATTCTTTTAATTTTTCACATATATAATATGTATACATTTCAACTGTTCCTTGATTATAATCATTGATAACAATATTTCTATTATGGGTGTGGACCTCTGTTTGATTCATCATGAAAGAGATGTTGACCAATTCTTCAAATAAAGATTGTTTGTTTATCTGATGGATTGCCTTTCTGTTTTTATATTTCAAACTTTTGTTTGAAGTCTCTTGTGTATGTTATGTATGTATGTTATGTATATATGAATGTATACATATATGTCTGCATATGAATATATGTTATTATGAAAGTAACAAAAAATATTTAGGTTACAGTAAACCTTTTTCAATAGATAATGCAGGGCTCAACCCAAATTTTGATAGGGAGCTTAATGTTAACATAGTAATGAAGAATTGTCTTTATTTGAAACTGCTATAATGTTGTTTCATTTGATTCTGTTTGCAGATATTCTTCAGGTGATCTTGTTTTTACCAACTGAAGAATCTGCAAACAGAATCAGTTGGAACGATATGGTAGTGGTTTCAAGTAAAAGTAATTCTTCATTATTATATTAAATTAAGAACAGGATAAAAACCCATAGAAGAAGAAATTGGGCTCAGAAGGTGGCAATGGATAGATAGGACATACACTTAGGAAGCAAAGTAACGACATCACCAGACAAACATTAGAATGGAATCCGCAAGGAGTGCGAGGCGGGGGAAGGATGTATTGACAGAGATATCAAAAAGAAAGAGATAGATGGAATTCGCTTGTGAGTGGTCTATACTCTGACAGGGGTGAAAGGCGATGATGATGATAATAATAATAATGATGATGATATATTATTATGAAATATATATTTGCGTCGTGATAAGATATGATAAGTCCATCAAACCAAGTTTTTCAGTAGAAGGAAATAACTGATTTATGACGTCTATGGGCAAGACAGTTTACAAACGTCATAATTTTTTAATTCTTATTTATCCTTACGCAGATTTGGTTGATTACTATTGATGTAGAGTAAGCGAATATTTGGCCGAAAAGGATTTTATATTTTGGAATTGAGTTATCCGAGTTTCACGTCGTGATAAGTTCAGATAACCACCACTGCTGGGCATTATCCGACCTTATCATGACGATGTTCGACTGGGGTTAAGACTTTACTGTTGGTTATCCGACCTTATCATGACGATGTTCGACTGGGGTTAAGACTTTACTGTTGGTTATCCGAACCTATCACGACGATGTTCGACTGGGGTTAAGACTTTACTGTTTGTTATCCGAACCTATCACGACGATGTTCGACTGGGGTTAAGACTTTACTGTTGGTTATTCGAACCTATCACGACGATGTTCGACTGGGGTTAAGACTTTACTGTTTGTTATCCGAACCTATCGCATACAAGTGTTACTGTTATTGTATCAGCTGTTGTCCGTTCCTTTTACAATAATCAAATGTTTACATATTGTGTGTACTCGTTTCGTGCATGAATTATGTATGTATATCTGTGCATACATGCATGTGTTTGTAAGTGTATCTGTAACTATATGTATGCATATAAAAAGAGAGTTCATTATGTGTTACGTGTATAATGAATACAGCGAGGAAATGTATGTAAAAAGTCTGCGCCAAATACTTAGCATCATGTCGCAGCCTGTGAAAAGAATAATTTCAGTAGTGTAGAAGGAGGTCTGCCGATTGTTAGGTACTCCTTTGACGTATGAGTAATGCGATGGGATGTACGTAAAGAGCCTTTTGTAGGAATGACAATGAAACAAAAAGAGATCCCATCAATTCAAATTGATTTTAATAAACAAAAATTGAAAAAATGAACTGCATTGTGTCTTGGTGAAGTTGTGTGTTTTTAACATGTCTCTCCTCATCCCCTTGGTTGTTGCGGTGTGGTGCGGTGCGGTGCGGTGCGAGTGTATGACCTAGATGTCATTATGTGTGCAGCTAAGAGAAAGAGTAGTAAGTGTTCAGAGTATGTATGTGTGTGCATGAGTGTGTATGAGGGTCGTTACACATTCATAAATAATCATCATCACGAAATCACTTTAAGAAATTGAACCTCTAAGCTACAAGGCAAGTTTCTACCACTGACTGATAATATAAAGTTAAATTATTTATTAATTATTTTTAAAAAATTAAAAATTAAAAACAACAAAACAAAAACATAACATCAATTTCAATATCAATTCTTCCACAGCATATAGAGGCAATACTTAATGGAAGAAGATAGGTGGACCCCTGTGATTTTCACCCACATACATTTTCATTTAATAAATGAGCAGAATTTACTTCTTTTATTTTTATTTCTTCTCAACTAGATTCCTGCTGAATAATCCCATGAAATATAGGAAAGAGGTGGTATAACATGACGAGGTCAGACAGCTTTCCATTGGTTAGGGATCTATAACATGACGAGGTCAGACAGCTTTCCATTGGTTAGGGATCTATAACATGACGAGGTCAGACAGCTTTTCATTGGTTAGGGATCTATAACATGACGAGGTCAGACAACTTTTCATTGGTTAGGGATCTATGACATGACGAGGTCAGACAGCTTTTCGTTGGTTAGGGATCTATAACATGACGAGGTCAGACAGCTTTCCATTGGTTAGGGATCTACCTATATCCTAAAACGCTTACACGTTTTTCGCTTGGTACGCCCAGGGGTCCACCTTATCACTTCCATATTAATTTAAGGTATCATCGATATGCTTTCTTTTAGCATAGGTCTACTGACAAGATCTGACTCACCCACAGCCAGGTACTCATTTTAAACCTGAGCACGGTGAGAAGATTACTTCAAATGAGATCTTTAAAAAAAATCAACCTAATGCCTACCCTGGAATTGATCCCGAGACCTTTCGATTATTACCCGATGTCAGACTATGATGAGATGATCAAACTACATAAAATTGTCAAGGGAAGCTAATCTGTTATTTCAATTCTCATTAATGGCCATTCTGATTGTTCTCCCTTTAAAAAAATATTTTGAAATTGAAACAATACAAACGAAGAATGTCTTGATCTAAGAAAAAAATATGATATGATAAACTTTCTTATGCCTTAAAAGTAGATTTTCTTAGAATCGCATAATATATCAGACGAACTTAATATATAATAGCTTCAACCGTCTAATCTCAATAAGATATAACCATTCATTAAAAAATCTTGCATTCAAACCTTAAAATTACAATGCATATTATAATACAATACCAACTGTGACACAAAAACATGTCGAAATTCGATGTACTGGTTACTTAAAAGAGAACTAACACAAAAACATGTCGAAATTCGATGTACTGGTTACTTAAAAGAGAACTAACACAAAAACATGTCTAAACGATGTACTGGTTACTTAAAAGAGAACTAACACAAAAACATGCCTTCTCTTTCTGGAACTTGTGAGTCAACTAAATTTTTCTTTATTACACCAAATGAACAATGCATAATAATTAGCCGTCTGGCAGTTCTTTCTCTTGCACACACTCAAACAATCCGTTACACCAACCTAATCAATAGCAGAGGAAACAACGCTCACACACACCATTAGTCCTTACTTTACTTTGCTTTACTTTACTTTACGTACTTTACTTTGCTTTACTTTACTTTACGTACTTTACTTTGCTTTACTTTATTTTACATTACTTTGCGTACTTTACCTTACGTACTTTGCTTTACTTTACTTTACTTTACTTTACTTTACGTACTTTACTTTACGTACTTTACTTTACTTTGCTTTACTTTACTTTACATACTTTACTTTGCTTTACTTTGCTTTACTTTACTTTACTTTACTTTACTTTACTTTACTTTACTTTACTCTACGTACTTTACTTTGCTTTACTTTACTTTACGTAGTTTACTTTACTTTACATACTTTACTTTGCTTTACTTTACTTTACGTACTTTACTTTGCATTACTTTACTTTGCTTTACTTTACTTTACGTACTTGACTTTGCTTTACTTTACTTTGCTTTACTTTACTTTGCTTTACTTTACTTTGCGTTACTTTACTTTACTTTAAGTACTTTACTTTGCTTTACTTTACTTTACGTACTTTACTTTGCTTTACTTTACTTTGCTTTACGTACTTTACTTTGCTTTACTTTACGTACTTTACTTTGCTATACTTACTTTACTTTGCTTTAATTACTTTACTTTGCTGTACTTTACTTT
>JASKDV010098552.1:0-14744 GCA_032466395.1 Aegires albopunctatus | reverse complement strand
GAGAGAGAGAGAGAGAGAGAGAGAGAGAGAGAGAGAGAGAGAGAGAGAGAGAGAGAGAGAGAGGGAGACAGAGACAGGGACAGAGACAGACTAGATTATGGTCTAAACCTTTTCTAATGATGAGCCCAAAACCAACTTTGAACGATAGTCTGCGCTTTATGTAAGCTCATCTTTGTTATGTGGTATAATTCAGTTTGAGCTCAAAGAAGAGCAGCAATACATTATTCAATTGTGATGAGCAAATTGTGTTTGGACTAAGTAGTGTATGACCAGGATGTTTTGACCGAAGGATCTGGACATAGTGTGAAAAAGAATAGATGCCTATTAAATCCATGATGGCTTAAATTTAAATGAACAAACCATTAGGACATGACAAAACACTATCTGCTGCCAGTAAAATTCATACTTACCACGAGAAAGTTTGTTTGTTTGTTTTTTTGTTTGTTTTTTTTTGTAACTCATCTGTTCCTGAAAAAGTCTAGATGATTCCTCTACTTATTGGCTCCTTTCTATTTGTCAACAATAAGTATCTGTGCAATTCAAGTCTCATAAACCTCTGTGATTCTTTGATGCAACAAGCACACAAAAGTAAAGTGATTCTTTGGATGTTAAAGAAAAGCCTTCTCTTGTGTCCATAGGTTGTCCGTACAGACATCTTCATGGACATTGGTAAAAGTATCAACCCAGCCATTGATGTAGGGCAAATCCAAGGGGCGTTTATGCAGGTAATAATATGCTATACAAATATAAGTATCTCTTGTTTTACCTTTTTGTGTTATTTAAAAGGCGTTCTAGTGTTATGTCAGTTTCATGTTTGGTTTGAATTAGTTTTTGAATTTTGGCGTTCACATAATATTATGATTAATTATTCCAAATAAGTTTTAGGGTTGTTGTTTATGTCCATAATAGTTCCTATTTCTCATAATATTATCTTTCCGATAAGACCCGTTTTACGTTTTAGATAACGTCACGTAATAACGCTGTGTGGAAAAAAGTTTTAAAAAAAACAACCCAACAAATATAAAACAAAAACAAACTTAATCAGCCATGGAGAGCGGATAGCTCAGTAGGTTACGGCGCTGACCTTTGAGCCAAAACGACCGTGCATTCGTGCTCGATACAAGTTCGAACCCTGTTTGGTGCAGGCTTTATGTTGAAATCCGATTTTTCGAATTTCTCTTGTGTTCCCTTATCCCGTGATAAGTAGGCCTTACTGCCTAGTCCTATCAGATATTGGATAATTGGTTCGGATCTCCCATGTACCTTTGCGCATGTAAAATAACCCCCAGAGGATCACAATCAATAAGAGCAGGCCATCCCGGTCGTCACCCTGGCAAAATCCAATTCTACCATGGTCTATTAGGGAAAAATGGTATTTAGAATAAAAGCCTTATAAACTTCTCCTACTTCAGAGGTATTAAAGTTGTTTCTCCTCTAAAATAAGTAAGAAATGTCAAATTCTGAGGGAAAAGAAGTGTGCATGGGCAATCACTCTTCCTAAAATGATATTGCCCAGCCGCAGCGCAATATGCTTTTGGATCGTCTGTCAAGATGTAAAGAGCAAACGACATGAAAGGTATGAAATGCACCCACAATCCACTGTATTGTAGTCGAATACAGTATGTATCATATCTTGTTAAGTTCTGCTATTGATATTCTTCTTTAATTTTGTTCATTTAGCCTCTTTGCTCGGGGCTGAAAGTTATGGTAAATTTGTATGATCATGATTATCATAAGTTTGATTCCTTTGCGTTTTAGGGTTACGGCCTGTTTATGCTTGAGGATGTCAAAGTAACCCCAGAAGGATTCCACCTGACCCAGGGTCCTGGGACGTACAAAATTCCGTCATTTGGGAACATACCTACCCAATTCAATGTTCACATTATACAAGATAGTCACAACCCTTTTGCTGTCTATGGCTCCAAGGTAGAAAATTAGAAAGATCAAAAAATGTTTTTCCAATAGAATTCCTTTATCATCGTTGTGCCATTAATTGTCATTGAAGCTTATTTTCTCTCTGTCTCTGTCTGTCTGTCTGTCTGACTGTCTGTCTGTCTGACTGTCTGTCTGTCTGTTTTTCTGTCTGTCTCTAGCTCTCTCCCTCTCCCCTCTCTCTCTTCCTCTCCCATACACAGCACACACACTTCTCTCTCTCCCTCTCTTTGTCTCTCTCTCTCTCTCTCTCTCTCTCTCTCTCTCTGTGTCTCTCTCTCTGTGTGTGTCTCTCTCTCTCTACAATATATTATAGCTCTCATGATTTAGTTATATATCTAATCATCTAGATTTCTAAATCACATCGTGTGATACGTATTTAAGATTAGACGACTTCTAAGTGGACGGGTCCTAAGTCATTATGTCAAGTCAGTCTTTATTATGGTACACCAACCACCTTCATTGAATAAGAACAAATATTTCAAAACCAACAAAATGGTTGCATTAAGCTTGTAGTAAAAGAAGAAGTCACGCCAAACTCTTTAAAAAATGTACTGAAATTTTATTTTTTACCGCTTGGTTAGATCTAAAAATAATGAATATTCCCGTTTGAACATTATTTCTGAATTTACAGATTTAGATTCCCGTTCCACATTAATTTGTCGGGCAGAGCAATTAAACATCTATCCATTCACAAATGTCAACAGCCTTTGGATTTGTTGCACAATCATACTACTTATATAAGAAAATCTTCATCTATAGTCTGGTTTGCTGGAGAATTTGAAACGATTTTTATTTTCATGGGTCAAAAAAGATGGCTGAACACATACTTCTCATAACGAGCAGATTGATTATAAAGATTTATACAGCAGAATTAATGAAATACATGTAGTATGTGCACAAGGTGGGCAAGCATTTCTTAAGTATAGATCTACACTGAGCTATTCTTTTATTCATTGTGCTGTAAAGAATAATTGTCTACGAATATTTTGGTCATTGTAAAGTAAAAGTTGAATACATTGATTAAATGCTGAAAATATATATCTCCATATACACAAAAAGGTTTGTTTACATGGTGCCAAAATTGATTTTCGTTGGTAGAGATAGTGAGGAAAATAATGTTTAAACGATGTGTTGCCTTTAAAAGAAAATATTTCTTAGTTGCTTTAATTATGACAGGAAAGACAAAGCAGTAACCATTTAAAATAAGAGATAATCTAATCCCTGTTATTTTCTTTTTTTTTTAATTTAGAAATAAAATGATATGAAGAAAACCTTTTTAGTCCAGGCTTAAAAGTTCTGAAATAATAATATGCACATCGTGGCATTGGTCCTCCAAGAAGTGTACGAAATTTGAACATGACAAGATGAAAACAAAAGTTACCCGCATAAAACGTTTGTTATGTAAAATGAAATTAAATATGATAAAATCAGTAGACGTGACTTTATTTATTTGTTTATTTTTTATATTTAATATTAATATAGATTACATTTTATTTTCTTCAGGCCATAGGAGAACCCCCATTGTTGCTTGCTATTTCCGTCTACTTCGCTGCTAAAAGTGCTATTAAATCTGCTAGAATGGATGCTGGTACCAAAGGCATTTTCCACCTGGATAGTCCCGCTACGCCTGCACAAATAAGAATGGCCTGTCTGGACCAGTTTACGGAATGTGTAAGATTTCTTTTTGTATTACTATTAAAGCGAATATTTTTTTCAACCATTTATATCATATCTTGTAATAGTTCTGGTTTTATCGAAAACTGCTTTTTAAAATATTTTCCTTATACAATGCTGTTCAGAAGTTGATCTGTAAACAGTACCACTGTTTTTGTTCTATTAGAGATCATATTAATACGCCTTTGGATAGGTCATATATGCTAATTAAGGTAGAACTTGCACTATTGATTTTGTAGGACTCAGACATAATGGGAATGAACAATCTAAATTACAATATCCGTTCACCTCTCGCGCAAATAATTAAGAATGTAATGCTGCATGAGGTCATAATGGCGTTGGTGTACAACTGTAAATGGAGTCTCAAAGTTGGGGTATAGACCTAGAATTTTATAGTGATATTGAAAAAGTACCAAGTGTATAAGCTTTGAATTTTAATTGCGATTAGAAGACATTTTCAAAATATATTTTGGCTAAGACTAATTTGAATAAATTTGATGATTTACTAGCTCTCGAAACTTAAAATCTCTATTGTAAAAAAGCTAGATATTGAATTGAATTGCCAAATTTAATACCTTTCTTGAGATCTGTAATAATGGTGTAAACATTTAGGCTATACATTTGCCTAATATTTTGTCCACAATAATTGTTCTTTTAAAAAGCAAATAGCTGGATCTAGATCGCAGGTAAGTCTCAAGCGTCACAAAAACAAAATCGACTCAGATATAGATATGAAATATAATTCACCTTTCCCTTTAAGTTATACACTGGGTCTTTTACTGAAAAGCAAAGTGCGTAAATCTATTTTTCATTTACGCAAACTAGCATAATAGTATTAGACACTAGCTGGGATTCCGGGCTTCGCTCGGGTTATAGGACCTAATCTTAGCCCTACTCCTAAATCTAGATATACTACATGCATTTCCCTAGTTCTTCTCTGCTCCGTAACCAAAATCACTGTTTGAGTTCAATCGGATTGAGAAATAACAAAAAACAAAAGCAGCTTGCTCTCGGCAGTGTATTCGGAAGAAAATGTCAAATTCAATCCATTCCTTGCTACTCTTATTCATATCCCCACCCACTTCAATCGACCATAACTTTTATATTTGTTGTCCAATCACAATAAATAAAAAAAAATAAATATTGTTATTGCCATTGGGTGGACTGTCATGCAAATGAAAAAAATAAATAACAGAAATAAAATATTTGTCAGATGTGTTGCACTGTAAAAGATTTAACTCTAATGCTTCATTGATTTTGTCTTACAGTTACCCGAAGAAACTCCCGGAACCTTCAGACCGTGGTTTGTAGACCTGTAGAGACACAGTCTTTCCTAACATTATACTTTACCGTATATAGGCATGTTACATTATGACGGTTACATCACCATCATTTCCAACACCATCATCACCATACTGTCATCGTCTTTATCCTCATCGCCGCTTTTACCATCAACATCATCATCAGCCGCATCATCGTCGTCATCACCACCACAGCGATCATCATCAGCATGAAAATTATCATCATCATATTATCATCAGCAAATCTTTACATACAATACATCTTGTTCCGTTAGCTTTAAGGTATGCTGTCATTTGTTTGGATAATACGTAATGCATTATCTGGTCTTGTTTAGTGCACTCATGAATTCAAACATTTCTTGGGTGACATTTTTACGCTATGTACCTACTGAATAAATACACTTGACTAATAGTTCTTCATTAATTTATTTTTTCTTTCTGTAATTATATGTAATAGATTTCAAAATATATCATTCACGAAGAGATTCCATATTTCTGATTAGATCTAAATGTAGTAAACATTTGACTTGATTCATAATAATGCCACAAATGATGTACATTACGCGTACCATTATCATATTTATTCAGATTTATTGCTATGAATTACTGCTTCCCAAAATGTTATCAGACCAGTTACATATGGTGATTCAACTTATACTCATATTCTGGGGCCGGTGAGCAATAAAGATATAATTTATTTATCGATATGCAAAATTTAATTTAATTTACACACGTGCTCAAGGTGAAAAAGGCGTGTTTCACTAACAGACGTGATTGTATTCGCTTTATGCACATTTGTATTTTTCACACTTGAATTTGAAGTTGTCGTTTTTGTTTTAATAGAATTTTATGAAATTGATTTTTAATGTACTTAATTTCCTTTATATCAAACAATTGTAATCTTTGAATGGTGCAACTTTACGATTTTTTAATATATTTTCATCATTAATTCTAACCCAGCCTTGGTTGTCACAGCCATTTTCCTGTGTGACATCTTTCTTTATCTTACTTTTACTTGAACTGTTTTACTGTAATATTATACCAAAGCTCGTTTAAAACAGAGGCAATATCATGGCGAAGAAGAAAACAAATCCACCGTGTCAATAATAATGCCCCGCACTCCTGATCATCACTATGTTAGTGCCCATCATCACAATTTCAATTAATTTCCGAGTTCTAGCCAACGCAGATATCGCAACGCCACATACTTTGGACTTTTTGATAATAAACAACTCAGAAATCATCATGCCAACAACACACCTAACCGTATGCATATGTCTATTGTGATCATAAACAACCTAACTCTGTAGCAAATCAAGAAGAAGTTATTTCAACGAGCAACAGCAATACAACAGTTTAGAATGATCAAGGTGTAAACAAAACAGATCTACGCTAACAAAACGGAACATTCAATCGCCAGTCAGCGAAAAAAAAAAAGTCACTAAAGGAAAAATAAAGTTATTAAAGAAATCACACCTTGATAATAATATTATTTGTCCGAGCGAATCTTGGCTAACACCAAGAGACCGAATACACTATCTCTGAATTAGAACCAGACACACAGCCAAATCAAACCCATGTTCCGAACGGTCTGGCGGTGATACAGAGTCTATTTACCGAAACACTAATGTCATGTATCACCACAAAGAGTATATTTATCGAAACACTAATGTCATGTATCACCACAAAGAGTCTATTTACCGAAACACTAATGTCACGTATCACCACAAATAGAATCACGTCTGTGAAATTAACCATGTTTTAGTCTGGTGAGCTACGGATACAAACTACTTCCAACTATCTAACGATCATCTGTATCTGCATCTGTCACCCTCCTCCAAGTAAAGTAAATTGACTTCAAATTCTTCAAAGAATTCAACGACCTGCTGTCTCATCTGAAAACATAACTTCAATTGTTAATCGTCACTAGCGACTTCAATCTCCATTTAGATGACACTTCATCCACTGCAATACCCCAAAAGACACACCGCTAATAATTTATTTGAGTTATCGAGACAATTTTGCGTTTAGGGGAATACGATCCCACCAAATCAAACAGCCGACCGGTGTCGGTGAATGGAGCTGCTGGAGTTAACTGTGTTGATGTTAACCACTAGGCAACTGACGCCCCCATTTTGTCTAACAACTTGGGTAGGGGATAGAAGTGGGGTTTTTTTTTTAAGGCAAGAAGAGACTGATGAGATGTTAAGGATGGCATCAATCCATATATACAGATAGCATGAGAAAAATTGTGGAGATAATAACTTTAGCCGCATACAAAAAGTTCAATGATAGTACGGTAGGCGATAAATCCATCCACTTAACATAGAAACTTGTATAACCAAATCTGTTGAGAGCAATAGCTTTTACCAATAAAAACAAAAAGTGAAAGACATTTAAGATCCTACGGTAATATAATTCATAATGAAAATGTATGTGATAAATAGTATAAATAATGAGATAATAAGTAGCTATGACATTTATTGTTAAATATACAAACAAGGTTCAATGGGCACCACCTGCGAGTGTGTATTATATTTACCGATTTACGTCAAAATTGTACATGTATTATAGCACACCTTTGTGATTTATTTTGACCGTATTTTAAGAGACAAGTTTGTTTCCACCGGTAACAATTTTAACAACGGCAGTTTCTTTAACTTTCCACGGTTCTGCAACACAAAACACAATGGACAAAACTTGCAGCCCGTAAGCTGTGGAAGTACGGACGACGTTGCTTGGCTAGGTACTCAATTCACAATTGAGACGACTGAGGTCTACTAATTGCCAACACCAGGACATATTTCCAATGACTTATTGCTTTAAAGATAGATTGTGCTAGTGATCTACGATATTTCTGCATTAACATCCATCGAAATGTGAGTTAAAGGTTAACATTACTTGACTTGATTCTTGTCGACAAAGTAGCCAACCATTAGTATTTATTATGCACATCTAGCCTACCATTAGTATTTATTTGCACATCTAGCCAACCATTAGTATTTATTTGCACATCTAGCCAAGCATTAGTATTTATTTGCACATCTAGCCAACCATTAGTATTTATTTGCCCATCTAGCCAACCATTAGTATTTATTTGCACATCTAGCCTACCATTAGTATTTATTTGCACATCTAGCCAACCATTAGTATTTATGTGCACATCTAGCCAACAATTAGTATTTATTTGCCCATCTAGCCAACCATTAGTATTTATGTGCACATCTAGCCAACCATTAGTATTTATGTGCACATCTAGCCAACCATTAGTATTTATGTGCACATCGAGAGTATATCCATGTGTGAGAGTGTTCGTGTTTACATGTTATGTATGCACCTATCTAAAAAGGTGTCGTTTTTGGTACTAACATTATTTCAGTACATAAAAGAAAATGTATTATCGATTATTAAAAAATAAAAAATTCCAGCAATTTTCCTGTGCAGTTACTTTTGTATGTATTTTCAAATAAACAGATATGACATAGCCACTATTTATTTGCGTTTTCTTTTTCTCCTCGCTTTTTCAAATGATTTCAATGTGTGTATCATTCTTAGATACCCATGTAATTGACAAAACATACCATAAAACATAATAATAATATTATCTTATGGCTTATCATAACTTTAAGAAAGAAACATCGACCCTTTTCTTACTTTGAAATATTTTTATCCTACTCATCATAGACCATTCAAGAAATTGCCACAAGAACAAAGCGCTGCAGTATAATAATATAAATACATAACAATGACCTGTTCTCCTGTAACAAGGCATAGCTTTACCACCCCGGTCATCATGTCTTTGATGGTTATTCATATAGACACAGTGAAATCACTCCTTAATTACAACAGTGGTACGTAGGCATGGTCAAAAACAAAACAAAACAACTAATTATTTAATTAATTGCTTCAAAACTACGGGAGATGTAATGCCCATTGACATGATTTAATATATAGTATTCTATGGTAATGCCCTGAAATTTCACTACAAGATCTCCGTCGGTCAAGGGAGGTAACTGCAACGGAAATATGAACCTGTACAAAAACAATGGATTGATGTTCCTTGAATGTTTTGAAACTAAAACTTTCAATTTCAATTATCATTTTTTCCCCCATTAATATTATTAAGTTCCGTCTTGAAAATGTTGACGTTGAACGATCCAACTGATTGACATAAAATCTGCTCGAGATCTTAAAAGATGTCCAAAGTAAAGATGTGTTCTGAACAGTTTAGTTAATGCTCACTTTGCTAATCGTGTGCCAGTATGAATGAGGATGTGGGTTTGTGGGTGCGTGTGTATGTGTGTGAGTGTGTTAGAGAGAGAGAGAGAGAGAGAGAGAGAGAGAGAGAGAGAGAGTGAGAGAGAGAGTGAGAGAGTGAGAGAGAGAGAGAGAGAGAGAAAATTAAATTTCATTTCTATTTTGCCATGTTATTATTATACTTATACCTGTGTTGTTCAATAGGCCTAAAGCAATGACCTCGTGTACTTAAAAAGGAGGTCATGCTCCTGCGTTATAACATGGTGATATGTAGACACTAATCCGCAGTTCACATGCCACCCGGGAAGATGCCGCGCGTGAAAACCGTTGACAAATGACATGCAACTCGACTATGGTCTCTAACCGTCGGTGGGGTGCAGAAGGGGGAGGGAGGGGGCGATGGCAATAGTGATTATGAATTTTCAACGGTGATAAATCAGTTTTTGGTGACTCTCCATTCTATAGAGGAAATGGATATTCCTTGATTCCTTTAACTTTAACGTTACCATATCCCAATCAATTTACGGGCGTTGCAACAATACATGACAATGCTCGAAACGTTTTGCTGATCGCCTTTTCATCCATCTTGCCCCTTCTGTTTAAACTGAAACTCAATTCCCTCAGATTTGAGAATGAAAATTAATGAAGCCCACCTGAGGAACATTTTTAAAGCTATCGAAAAACCCTCCTTATATTAATTGAATAATTGTGAAAAAAATAATAAATAAATATAGATGAATAAAGCCCTGTCCCTAGGGCACCTTATCTTACGGTTTCTCTCAAGGGAAGACCAATAAGGGTAAATTACATGATCTTGTTCAAGTTCAAGGATGCCGAAGTGGGGCTCGAACTCGAGACCTCTGGGTTACTGTACAATGCCAATATCCACTCGGCCATCTAGCTCCCAGTACGTGTGAAGCGCATTCAAATGCACGTCAAAATCTATATTATTATTAAGAATGGGGAACATTGGATCATGTCCTACCGTTTATTATACTAGCCTTTGACTTTTATATACATGTACATATGTCGTCATTCAACATCCAGATGAATTCTGTCATCATGCAAAATTTTGTTGCAATATTTCAACTGCACTGATAGGAATTGTATTAAAGATTCTTTGGGTTGCATGCTTTTTGGGGGTTACCAGGTATTATTATCAATATCATCACCACTATGCTCATTATGACAATAATAATGACAAAAATTAATAATGATAGGCCTAAAATTATAATCAAAATAATAATGTACCACTTTTATCATTATCATATTATTATGGCCAACATAATTGTGTTTGTGGCTAAGTATCCATAATTTAAAAAAAAAAAAAAAGAACAAGCCAAGCAGCTGAAAATGGGAGGCTAATCGTTGTTGCAGTTGTAGTTGTAGTGGAACAAAATAATTTCAGCTGCTTGGCCTATTCATCCTTATAAACGCTTAGGTTTGCAGTCGTTACTCTTCTTATTCCTGCTGATCTATTTAATTTTTGGATGTCAGTACATGTATACAAAATGTAAATCAATATTTGTGCAACTTTTAATGCTCTTAAGTCTTACTGTTTCTTGTTATTAACCCTAGAAGAACTGTCACATGGTAAATTCTGTGGTGTCATGGGATTTTTAGTGTTTTTGACTAGGTACAGATAAAAGGTGATGATAGACAAATAATGTGATTAATGAGACATATAAAAGTACATGTATACATTTTCTGAAAGGAAAAAGAATGGCCATTCATAAAAAAAATATTTTTATCCCGATAGGATGACCTTGACAACGGTATGACCTTCAAACTCAAGGGCACACCTGTGAGGTCGAGTATTTCAAACGATTTCTCAAGCGTCTTGTGTCCCTATTTCAATTCGTAACCCCATGGTGTAATGAGAAAAATATTGCCCTTTCAATTCCCTACAAGAAAATGTATAGGTTTATGGGTCTGTCTTTATCTGCTTTCTTACAATTTCACAAAATGTAACTTGACATACTGACCAGACGAAAAACATTGTTTTGACTGTTCACAAAAAACATGCATGAATGACAATTAGTTTGTTGAACAAGACTGAAAAAAAGGAGTTCAATGGTTTCTGATATCATCTATTGAAGAGAAAAGAGTAGAAATAAATTCACGTACTGAAAAAAAAGAATTGTTCATTGTTTTTGTTATGTTTTACGCCTCTTGCCAAGCCCGTCTCGATGGTCGAGTCGCGGCTCACACCGTTCATGACAGCCGACAGAACAACACGGACACCAGTGCCTTGATTTTCATCCACAGGGCTGTTTTCTATCTGAGCATATGAAACAGTCCATTTCTTTTTTGCCTGCAAGGAGAATGAGCCTGTGACTGTGACATATGGGGGTGTTTTGGGTCGCATCAGGAGCCGCAGCACCAGCCGGAAAATTTTCCTGAATCACAGTGTTTCTGCTCTGCCATTTATCTAAGCACAAGCTCTCCAGAATAGATATAATAAATTTTTTTCTGTCAATGGGGGTAATATGTTTATCCTCACACTGAGTAGTATATAAAATATAAGAATTTAGAAGTCCAATGTCCACAAAATAAAAAAGATTTTTTTCCAGTACTTCCTAGATGCTCTTTCAGAGGCATAATGGTATCTTTTTTTGTCCGACATATCAACACCCCCCATGTATTTGTTGTAGTCAAAAATTGGGGCTGGTTTTGTTTGCTCTTTCATGCGGATTGTTCGAGTATCATTTGGGCGGAGTGAGCAGTGGAGAGAACGAGCACAGGGTAGCGTTGCGACATTTTCTCACGAAAGGCAAATATAAGTTGTTTGTCCTTGCGATAAGCCTTAGCCTCTTTGACAGGAAGCTGAAGTTTAGAAATATCCTTGGGCAGGCCTTTAGAATTCCTTCTTATGGTACCTGTGAGAAGTGTACCATTATCCCACAGAAAGTCTGCGAGGGCTGGTTTTGTATAGAAATTGTCTGTAAAGAGGTGAAAGCCTCTATTCAGGAGTCGAGAATTTCTCATAAGGAGTTTTACGACACCAACGGCTTGATCGTCATCCATGGTGATGTCAAGGTCCTTGCCAGCATACATCTTGATGTCGATCAGGTATCCATTAGAATCACACAACTCAAATTTCTTTATACCAAAACGTGAGTGACATTTCTGCGGCATAAACTGAATGAAGACTACACGTTTTTTCATTCCGATTAGACTTTCGTCAATTGATATGTTTTTCGATGGTACGTAGTATCTTTTAGAAATGAGATTCAACCTGTCAAGGATTGGTCGAACTTTTGACCAGGGATCAAATCCTTCTTGACCCCTTTGCACTTCCATCTTGTTGTCAGCAAGGTGGAGCATTCGGTTTATCAGGTTATACTCCCAAAAGGGCATAACCTTGCCAAAATACGGCGTTACTTGGGATTCCGTCGTGGTCCAGTAGTCACTTATTTTTTTCTTAGCGCCAATTACCCCCATGTTGATTGTTAGGCCTAAGAAAGCCTTGAGTTGAGCAATGTTTATTCCATCTTTAGGCCAACGATGCAGACGAGAAAAGGGATGGGTTTCAAGCCAGTTTATCATTTCAGGAGCACTGAGTGAATCCTTGGCATAATCGTTTGTCTCTTTCAATATCGATTTCAGAGTTCTTTCATCAAAAAAAAGAGAGAAAAAAATCCACAGGGTCTATTACATGTTGTGGAATATCCTTCACTTCTTTATTTCCCCTCAATGTAATTCCTAATTCGTCTGTCATGTCGACGTTGACTTCAGGAATATCTACTACCTTCCAATCTGAAGGTTCAGCTCTCGAAGTCGAAGGTCTAGATCTAGTTGCATTTAGATCTAGATCTAGATCTACGCTTTCGTCACTCGACGAATCTGATGTATCAGACTCCATCTCAACATTCAAACCAGGAATGTTGAAGTCCTCATCGCCACTATCATCATCAAAACATTCAAAAATATTTCTCCTGGGTATCGATTTACGGTTCTGAAGGCCCGATGGGCCTGGAATTTTGTCTGACATCGTACGGTAGAAAGGTGATGAAACTTGAGTTTATTTACCATTAATTTGATCAACTGACCATGAACCGGATGTAAATATAATAAATATAACTATTTCCGGGGTCACGGTTCATCCCCCAAAATGGACCTCTTTTATTTCGCCTTCTTTATAGCCGATTTATTAATGGCCGATCTGATCGGCCCTGACACCACAGCCGCGAATCTACGGCCGATTTAATCGGCCCGTGACAGTTCTAGGGTTAAAGAAAACGCTTTTATATTTCTGAGAAGTGAGTAAACCTGTGTCCTAGTTCAAAAATGAAATCACATTTGTCTCACTTACCCTTGAATCCCATTCATTGAGAGACTTAATGTTAAGAAATTGAGTTTCATTATTTGGCCCAAGGGTGACAGCATCATGTTCAGTCCTTGCTATCAAAACAATATCATTGCCAAGATCCCATTTACGATACCTATATAGTTTTTAAAAAGGAAAGTATAATAAATAGATTAGACGAGGGAGGTGCCATTTGGGTAGCTTTGATATCAACAATATTGAAATACACTTCAGACCATTGTCAACTCATGTCAGTGGAGAACTTTTTTAATTCCATGGACAACTTGGGTGGGTGATAGGATTATTTAGGATGAAGAGGAATAGATGGAAGTGTCACATGGGGTAGGTGATAGTAGTGGATTGAGCACAACCTTAGAAAACAGAAGAGTAGCATCACAAAACATGTACTACAAAGGAATCCCTTGAGACACAGACAAATGCAAGTGGGAAACATTGAGGAGCACCCCGAAAGAAATGATACAAAAAGGGTTCTCATAGATGAAATTGACTAGTTTAGGCCAAGATGGAGAAGGTTGAGAATCTTTGTAGCCAACACCCTGCTGGCAAGGATGAAAAGTACTGACAATAATGATTATGATGGTTGTATTGTTAAAAACAGGCGACAAAGGTCTTAATTATAAAGCACTATCTTATAGTACATAGTAATCACTTCATTCCAAAAAGTGTTTCTATTCTAGTTGAACCTCCCCATACAATTTGAACCTTGGATGAGCCTATTTTGAAGAATGTGGGTGTGACAGCCTTTGTTTACAATTTTGAGATCGTGGTAGGGTAGTCAAAAGAGCAAAATAATCCTCTCCTAGGTGTTTATTTTGTATAATAATGTCATACTAGGTTACCCAGGTTATAAATATGATTACAGAGAAGGGTTATGAACAAAAATGTTGGAAGAATCCATTTTTCAACTTGTAGAGGGTGGCAGCATACAATAATATAGACTGGTCTTCGTGTTATGGTAGAGAGGGCCTAATAAGTTTCTGTTTTCTATGTAATCAAATGTAACAATTTGAATTGACCAATTAAATTAGACTATCTGAAATTAGTGTGGCATCAGTAAGTAACAAGTTGTGCTCTAACTTCAAGTTTGATCACCACACATGCTGTGCTTAAACTGCTAATCATCAATTATCATGTCAACGATATGTGTTAACTCATTAGTGACGGGCTACACATATATGCGTAACTAGCCCTTCGTGACGGGCTACGCATATATGCGTAATACGAAACCACTGCACAATAATTACTGT
>JASKDV010098330.1:0-14750 GCA_032466395.1 Aegires albopunctatus | reverse complement strand
TCTCTCTCGCCCTCCCTCTCTCTCTCTCTCTCTCTCTCTCTCTCTCTCTCTCTCTCTCTCTCTCTCTCTCTCTCTCTGTGCACACAAACTCACACATGCTCATATATACATTATGTATTGCAATACTTTTACTATATTTATTACTATATAGGTGAGACGATAATTAAAAATGGGGTCGCCCCATATCACATGTATGGGAATGGTAGTTCAGAAGCGACGTACCGTGAGGGTTAAAGATATCAAAGTCAAAAGGCAAAATACTCAGAATCAATTAATATGTTAAATGCATTCTTAAAAAATGCATCTTATAAAGTTATAGTTGGCAAATGTGAAGGCTTTACCTGTGCCTCCACATGCACATATCTGTGGGACAGGTAGCATTGGTCGACAATACATAAATAATATTACTACATGTAATAATAATGGTATGCAGATATCTATTAGCCTTCCCTCCAGAGAGCTAAAGGCGTATTATTACAATAATAATCATAAATACATACATGTATCAATAATCTATAAACCTAATGGATTCATTCATCTGACCTTACATGTTTATAATTATAGTGCTTATACATGTATTACATATGTATTATCATAAAATGCATGAAATATAACGTCATTAATTGGTGCATTAAACTAAAATGGTAAAAAAAATTCATGAAAATAATTAGTCTTTTTCAAGACTCGACCCTCGCTTCCTTAAAAAGAGGCGTTTTTCAAGACTTAAAGACTTGCGTATGGACCCTGAGTAAAGCTAAGACAGACATTTTCCTTTGTCATTGGCATCCAATAGGTCCAATTGCACTTTCAAAAGAGCTGTCTCGGTGCTGTGCTTTTTTTTCTATAAGAAGACTGATAGTCTACTTTCAAATTGTTTTGATTTAAATGTTCTTCTATTTGTGTCAGCACAACTTTTCAATTATTTTAGTTTTAGAGAGGAATTGGACACTAATTTTTGTAAGTCTTTAATTTTTCAGCTCATGATTTAAATTCTTCTTTTTTGAGCAACAGTCTAACTATTGCTCCTTTAAGACTAGGAACAACTTCGCAACTATTTAATGAATGATAAATCACATTAGTAATATGAGGTAGAATAACGTCAAAACAGTCAATGAATAGACTACATGGCAACAGATCAAGTTCATAAATTTGTTTAGGTAATTTCATGATTATAATTATAGATTTAACATAGTCTTCACTGACAGGTCTAAGGGAAGACAATGAATTGTCTTCAAATATGTCGAACCCGAATCAGAGGTTAGTGTATTCAAATTTTTCCATATCCTTTGAAATTTATCAATAAAATACTTATTGAAAATTTCAGGCAATTCGCTTTTTTGGTAAGAAGTTGGCGAATTTTGTTGCATATTAGTTAGATTTTAATCAGCAAGCCCGATGGATAATTAATGGCTGGAGAGAGTGAAATAGAGCAAGTGGATGGCTTCACATATTTAGGTACAAACATTACAAAAGGTGGTGTATGTCAAGAAAATAGTTGCCTTTTTGCCTGCATGCAGATATAACAGCTATTGAACATCTGGAAAGCCAATGACATAGGCAGAAAGTTAAAAGTCTCCCTTTTCAAGAGTCTTGTCTCGTCAGTCCTATTTTACTGCTTCGGGACATGGAAAAGGAGAAAAAGAGAAACTCATACTCATAGTCTTTCAGACCAGATGTCTAAAGAGGATATTTAAGATTAGGTGATAGCAGCATGTATCCATTATGACACTTCTGCAGATGACAAGGGGCAGAGAAAATCAGTGAGGAGATGAGAAGACAAAGATGGAATTGGATTGGCCTGGCATTGAGAAAGGATTATAGTCTGTGTTGTAAGAGTGGAAACCTGAAGGAGAGAGGCAATGAATAATAAAAGTAGAATGGAATGGTTCAGGCTGCAATCACAATATCACATGGAACTCAGCTTAACATCCAGCAGGAACTGGCCACATTGGAAGAACGGTGTCCACCAAGCCTTGTGGGCCTCATGGCAAAAGACCTCTAGTTGGGGTTAAGGCAATCAGCCTTTTCATACATGTAGAAAATTACTTGGGTAAAATCTGGACTTATCTTTTGAAAAGGCAAAGTTTTGTTTCTTTGCAATAAAACAAAAACCTCAGTTGGATATGATTTAGTATTCTTGGCAATAGAATTTTTGTGGTTAAGATTGAACTTTTTATTTAAGATACTCAAACTCATTAAGGTAAAATCATTAAGGTAAAATTTGGCCTTTCTTTACTTGAAAGAATGTGCCTCCGCCTGTTCTATTGTACTTGACCACATCTCCATCCCATCCCCAATGGGTATAGACTACATAGCCTACACCAGGCTTATGAACCAGCACAAGGGCCCCACTGCTACCTGGGCACGTTGGTGTGTCGTAAAAGACTGGAGGATGTTGCCTGCAGACAAGTGGTTTAAACAGATCACCTGGCCATATGGCTACTTTTTCTAAAGGACGGAAATATTGAAAAGCAGGGTTTGGAAGACTGGTGTCCCTCTTCTCTCCATTCTCACTAGTTGTCACTGGTAAAGGTAAAAGTGATTCATCTGAATCATCTTTTCTAGGCGTATTTAAATCACCTTTTTCAGGTGTTTTCAAATCATCTTTTACAGGTGTGTTCAAATCATCTTTCACAGGTGTGTTCAAATCATTTTTCACAGGTGTGTTCAAATCATCTTTCACAGGTGTGTACAAATCATCTTTTACAGGTGTATTCAAATCATCTTTTACAGGTGTGTTCAAATCATCTTTTACAGGTGTGTTCAAATCATCTTTTACAGGTGTATTCAAATCATCTGTTACATGTGTATTCAAATCATCTTTCACAGGTGTGTTCAAATCATCTTTTACAGGTGTATTCAAATCATCTTTCACAGGTGTCTTCAAATCATCTTTTACAGTTACAGGTGTATTCAAATAATCTTTCACAGGTGTGTTCAAATCATCTTTTACATGTGTATTCAAATCATCTTTTACAGGTGTGTTCAAATCATTTTTACTGAGTGTATTCAAAACATCATTTGTTGAGACTAGTGTATCAGAGACGGAAATCTGTAAATCCCTGATGTCTGATAAAGACAGAATTTGTCCAAAGCTGACATGTTGTCTTCTTACCCCATGAGGATGGGAGACCATGACTACAAACTCATCATTTGCTTTGTTTTGAGATGATTTCATTTTGACCCTCTGAAACTGTTCAAGCCTGGCTTCCAACTCCAGACATAGCGTTTCATCGTGAGTATCGTATTCCAGCCAACAAACATCTTCATTGATGATGGTATGTCTGCATTTACCTTTCAGCTTCAAGGTCTTTGCGTTCAGAAGGGCCTTGAGATGCTTGCTGGTGAATTCTATCTCCGTTTTATCTGCTTCTGTCTGGTCAAAGGTGACGTGTGTTGCTGCCAATACAACGATCTGATAACAGTCTTCCCGTTTGCTTCCATTTTCCTCGCATTCTTTACACTGACAATGCTGTCCAAATCCTCGTGTTATCTTTCCTACATGTGTTACAAAGCCGGTACCGAAACGAGATACTTTCTGACCTTTGAACTGCGCAAACATGTAAGGATTGCCAGTGTCAGGATGAGTATCTGGTCTTTTGCTGGACACATACCCCGTCAAAATCCTGACTGTCAAGGTTGACATGTGATGGATGGCCTCTAGGATATCCTCATCTCTGAATCCTTGAGGAAGACATTCTGGCATTAGTTCCTCCATGTGAACAAAGTTTTCATGCTCTGGATTCTTTAGGCAGTTAACATATTTTAACTGGGGATGAGCTTCTGGTCCAATGCAGACCTCACTTTCTGCCAGACCTGGGAAAGATTCACAAATGCAATGTCATTAGCTATATTATACAAATTAAAGGAATTCATTGTTATAATAAAATAAATTATAATTTCTTTATTTCATGAAGCTCCTTCCCCCGAGTCATCAAGGTCTTGAACCTAGGATTCCCCATGTAACACAGGAACTCCTAGAGTTGAACATTTGAATAAACAGAATGACAAATTAACAAAAACATTAAATTTGACACAATGCATCTTGCAACATAAAAATAATCAATTCCTTTTTAAAACAGAGAGTACAATTTGTAATTAAAAGTAAATTCAGAGACAACCTCCTCCATTCCTAAAGACTGACCTTCATATTTTCCGGACAAAGATTTGGACGACTCACTGCAAGGATTCAGGTTCCAGTCTGCACCAAAAAAAAAATAAAAAAATTCATTCATTTAGAAATCATAAAAAATGGCACCGTGGTCAAGTGTTTGATTCCTGCTTGTACTTATTCTGATATTGAGTAATTGGGAGAATCACTTTGCACGAGTTCTCCTCACTGCACTCAGGTGTAAAAAGTGTATCCCCTATAGGCAGTGAAACATCTTGTCCAAATGCTAACAGCAGGAAAGTGCTGGTAACCAGATGCTTCACTGTATGCTCTCCCGTGGGAGTTGAGAATGTATTAGAGCAAGATGGCCAATATGGGGGGGGGGGAAATAATTGATGTTAAGTATATGTCTGCGCACTTGGTTAGGAGATCAGACTTTAAAGTACATCTTTATCTTAAAGTGTAGTATTGTTTTTACTATTGTCTATTTTGTTATGGGAGGAGAAAAAAAAAGGTTAAAAAGGTTAAAAGTGCTCTTATAATATATAGTGCTTATAGCCAAGGGACTATACGCTTTAAACACTTCTCAATGACTTTTTCACTTCAACTGACTGACAGAAACACAGAATTAATAGGACAAGACTGGCAGCCGTTAGGTGCAAATACAATTTTTGAACACTTGACAACACTGTCTTAATGGCCAAGTACTCATTCATACCTGAGTCAAGTGAGGTAGATCGGAAAAAGTGTCTTACCTAAGGACACACCACCAATGACCAGAAGTTATTGAGAAAATTTTGCGTTTAGTGGGATATGATCCCAATGATTCATCCAGCCAACCGGTGTCAGTAAGAAGAGCTACTGGAGTTTTTCATGTTTAAACTGTATTAAGCACTGGGCCACTGATGCAAAATTTAGCATTTTATCTTTGAACAGAATGTTCATCCTATTCCCATCAAGACACTGGAAATGATAGCTTGCGGTAAACTACCACTTTTGCCCCCTTCTCACCATTTCATACTTTACTTTAATGCCTACTCCTACCCATATGTAGAAATAGCGCATTTTGCATTAAATGGAATCGGTGCCTAAGTACAAAGCAACGGCAAGGGGCTATCTGGCATCTTTGATCTTCTGCACATGATCGAGGTAAAATCTTTAAAACTTGCAGCTGGTTCCACGGTCTAAATCTCACCTTTACGAGACTTCGCGCCTTGGGTGGACTGGAGCAAGGTGCACACAACTAATTTGCCTATTATATCAATAGAAAATTCTCCTTCGCGTTCTTTCAAGTCTTGGCCAGAAGCTAAAACTCTGGAACAAGTGTGTTGAAACAAATGGGATAACTGAGATTAACGAACAAATTTCTCTGTTCTTGATAGTGTAATATAGCAAATCACGCCAATCAGCGTGCTTCTCTATTTACCCACTTGGGAGTTGAGAAGGATTTTGGAATATAAAAGACTTATTGAGAAAATCCTTTAGAAATTGATTACCTCATTTTCATCACTATCAACTTCATTATCATAATCATTGCTAGTAAGACCAGTAGAAGAAGTAATAGCGCAGTTGTTACAATGGCAGTGGCAGCAATAATAGTAGTAGTGTAACAATGGTTGTAGCTGTAGTCATTGTAATTGTAGTCTTTATCATCGTTGTCAGCGTCAATCGTCATCGGCAATGCTAGTAACAGTAATAGTAATCATAGTAGTCTTTATCGTCATTGTCATTGTTATCGGCAGTGGTAGTAGTGGCATTGTATTTTTTTACCATGATATGCTGCATCAAAGTAGAAACTCAAATTCTCTATAGGATCTTTTTCGGTTTTCATGACTGGATGAGCACCTGAAGAAGAATAAAAATAATCTTTAAGAACCTGTTTAAAGATGAGTATTGATTTCCATTTATTGTAGCTTAGTTCTGAGACAATGTAACATGTCTCTTAATGGACTGTGTATCATTGATAAAATCCCAAGAAAAAAATCACATATATGATTTATCATCAGCCCTATGCTTTTTAAAATAGAATAAACTAAATCAAGGGCTATTTAAGTATAAGGTTTGTTTGTGTTGCTTTTCATTAGGTTTTGAGATTTTGGTTGTTTTTCTTATTAATTCTTTATTTCTTTTCTTTTTTCTTTTTCAAATAATTGGTGTCTAAGTTAAGTGCAATGCCTACAAATGAACTGGCCTCTGGTTTTTCTCTTCTCTTTTACGTACTCACTGGTTCCATCATTAATTTAAGACTTCCTTATGTCTAATGACAAAGAGACAAGTTGTTCCTGCAGCACTTTACCTTTAGCCAATTTTTTTTTTAAATGGCATTTGAAGCTGTTGTTGTTGTATTGAATTTACCCATGACCACTGCGTTGTTGATATCAGGGTTTTCTTAGACTGCCTTGTTAACAGCCAAAGGCTCTTTTACAAGCGTATATTATACACATGGGACCTCCAATATCATAGTCTATCTCCGATAGGACTTGGCTCTCTTTATCCTAGCAACTTAAGGATAGGGGGCAGAAGGAAACCCGGAAATTTGGATTCCAAATTCAAGCCTGTACGGGTTTGAACCAGGGACCTTTGGCTTGGTAGGTGATCTGAGCGCCTTAACCGCTGAGCTATCCACTCCCCTTTGAAGCTCTACTATATTCATTACCATTAACGAGTGATTAACAATGAAAATTTCATGATGTAGCAGGCAGTAGGTGCAGGCCTTCCATAGATCATATCGTTGGCCTATGAAGCCAAAATGGCCAACTCAGCTCGAACCCCAGTCGGCGCAGGCTTTAGGTTGAAGTTTTCTTTCTGTGGTAGGAGGCAGGATATAAGTGCCTAGTCCTATCAGAGATGGACAATAAATTTGGAGCTCTCATGTGCCCTTGCTCATGTAAAAGAACACTCAGTTAGTGGTTTAAAATCAATAAGAGGAGGTTATTGGTAAATTTCATAACATTGCTTTTACAAATTCTTTTTTCGTAATTTTTCACAGAATCCCATGATGAGACTACCAACAAAGCTTTTCATGAATGAAGATGAAGATATTCCCATGCACATTCATTTATGGCTTCATAGGCCAAGAGGAATAAAAAGATAATGAAAATATACAGTCTAACACTACTAACAGTGACCGGGCACTGTTGATCCCGATAGACTGCTGTTAAAGCGCAATGGAGTACGTTCTAACTGAGAGAGACGGACGTTAGCCTTAAGTGTTGTATGCTTTTGTCCCTGAGTGTGTGTGTTTGCGTGTTTGTGCGCATGCTTGTCGGTAATTGAATCCATGAGTTTTTATGAATATGTATTGTTTATATAACATGGCAAAATAAGATAATTAAAGAATATGTTATGAAAATGGATCATCTTCAATGAGCGACTAATGAAGATATCATTTAGAACTATTTGGTATCCTACGGTACAAGCCTGGACTTTATATACATAACGATTGAGAGAAATTGATATTTCTGCTACAGCTGAATGTAATTTGATATTCATTCACAAACAATTAGATAAAATTCGAAAATGTTCACCAATATTTGAAATAAAAGATAGAAAGATAAAACTTTCACAAAATAAAAGATCTGATGGTGATTGCTTGGATGCAAAAACTTTAGTTAAAATAGTCACTAAAGTGCAAGAGTTATAAAAAGGTAAATTGGAGTAATTTTTCCATTAAACTTCGCCAATGCAATCTGATATCTCATGGGTGCAACTGACCGATGCTGAACCCAGTCAACCAGCGGGGCATGACTTCATGTGGTTTCATAACGTTTTATTGTTTGAATGTGACGCCATGAACAACAATACCCACATGTTATCTATATAGTGGATTCCCTACATATAAAATATGTAGTAATGATGTCGATAATAATGATCACAGTGTATCTTTGTAACACTGAAGTACTCTTTTGTTTGTTTTCAGAGATACAATGAGCCAATCATCTTATATGGATATGAAATATGGACCATTAAAAAAACGATAGAGGAGAGGATAAAAGCAACAGAAATGTGGTTTTCAAAAAAGAATGTTAGAAGTTCCATGGACAGCGAAGTAAAGTAATGAAAATAATTCAAAGACAAGCAGAAGCAAAAAGATCTCTGATCAACAACAACAACAAAAAAAGACAGGCAACTTTTCTGGCCATGTAATGAGAAGAGAGAAAACGGAACATCTTGTCACAACAGGAAAAATTGAGGGAAAAAGGGCAAAAGGAAGACAAAGAGAAAAAAATGTTGGATGGCATGGCAAAGTGGATGGAAGCTGAGGGCATTAACAACTTGATATGAGCAACCTTTATTAATTGAGAAGTGTGGAAGGAAATGATCATCAATGCTACTCAGCACTACATTTGATTATGATGATGATATATAGTGAGCATGTATCAATTTGTGAGTGAGTGCAGGTGATTGCATCATTAACATTCAAATGTCAAATAGTGTTATAGTGTCTTTGAAAATGAAAATGGAACAGCATGGCCCATTTAGAATTACATGATTAATGTTTTTTAATATCAATGTAATCTTTTTTAATGTTGTACAAAGATGAATTTTTGTGAATCATTTTTACCTTGGTTTAGGATGAGAAGCAATCCATTAACCTTCGTCAGACATAGAATGACTGCTCCAGGACTCTTGATCCCTAAACGTAAGGAATGAGACACTCTTGAGTAATTCCACGAAGAAGGCCAGAATATGTTTCCATATTTATTCCGAAGAGATTTATTTTTATTTCCAATTTCTCCTTCACTGGGAGATGAAATCTTTTCAATGTCAAAAGACACACATTTCACTAGATTATGATCAAGGGATGTCGAAATTAAAAATATGTCATCTATTGTTCCAATGAATTGACTTGATGCTTCTGCCAAATGCTTCATAAAATCGGTGAACCGAGAGTGAATCTTGTGACCTAAATTTGTGTCATGCAAAACGTAATGCAACTGACAAATGTCTTCATTAATCTTAATGTACTTGCAATTCCCTTTCACCTCCAGCTTCTTAGTTTTAAATTGTTCGTTGTTAAAACTGAATTCCATAAAATGGTTATCTGCCTCTTCTTGACTGTATAATGCTTTACGATTTGTCACAATAATCAACTCATACCAAATATCATCTTCGTCCAGTTGATCAATGGATGACCGACATTCGTCACACCAACATTGATGTGCATTTCCAACTTCCTTCTTCTCAACCCATAAAACAAATCCAGTGCTGTGAGTCAGGTTACGTCGGAAAGAACTGCTTTGACAGTTCAAAGAGGAGAAAGGCTTACAGGTTAATTGAAATGTAAGGTCAGCTTGACATACACAAAGGTCGAACAATTTTGGGTTTTGATGAATTTTTTCAAGATGGCTGCTTCTGAATCTGTGCATGGGAATGATATCTTCATCTTCATTCATGGAAACCTTTGTTGGTAGTCTCATCATGGGATTCTGTGAAAAATTACGATAAAAGAATTTGTAAAAGCAATGGTATGAAATTTATCAATAATCTCGATAAACCAGGTCATGGGCAAATTGTCCTCTGATAAGACACAATGCAACATTTACCTCACCAGATGCAGGGTGTGATTCAGTACTTGGCCATTTAATTTTAACAGCATTGACAATTTGATGAAAATGTACTTGCATCTAACCAATAGACCTCAAGTTTGTATGTGTTCTGTGTTACTGCCAGAAAGGTATGAAGCAAAGTGTAGAGTGCCATCAGCAAGGCTCTGCAGGGGATTTGAGCACTCTATAAGAACACTTATTTTTCAATATCAGAAGCAGAAGATATTGGGGCATAAACTACTGTTTTAATCCAAAATGCAGAATATGTCTCTTTATACTCACCAATATTCTGCGTTTTAGATTAAAACGGCAGTAAAGGTCTTCACTATGCATATGAGCATTATATCAGCAAATCTTTTATTTGTATTTCAATATCAGAAACAGAAGATATGGGGGCATTGTGGTCTTTACATAGACATTTGGGCTGGTAATGAAAAGGTTCCAGGTTGAAAGGTTGAGTCGTTGAAAAAGGACATTTTTCTAATTGTAATCAGGTGCGAAATGAGTACTTTGCTATAAATAGAATCAGATCATGTCAGAATATTAGAGAGAAGCCCCTTTCATCAGGTTGCACCTCAGGAAGAATTTTTGGAATATATCAGCATCCCAGGGAACCTCTGTAAAATTAATAGAGAACATTTAGTATAAAATGTCATGAAAAAAATGCTGTCCGTATGGAGATAGCTTACCCTTCGTATTTCATAGGCGTACATTTGACAAAGTTTGGACCTATATGGAATAAGTTCAGCCAATAATGGATCACTCATTACAGATGGCATGCTTTCTAGGAGACAAGGAAGGAAACCTTTTGCGGTAACAAAGTTGATCCAGACGTTATGACCATCCAAGGAAATGATGATGTTGAGAACAGCCAATGCCAGGAACTGCAAATGAAAAGTCTTGGATTATACAGTCATAAGCAAAATAAAGTTCAGGCTGCTTTCCTTTCATTATTTTGATACTCATATGTCAAAATCACACAATCAACATACTATTTTTAAGATGAGGAATTTATCTTTCCAATAGATACATATTCATTTACATTAACTCCAAACGAGTCAGTGAAACGAAGTAAAAAAAAAACGCCTTTTTTCTAATATTTCGCATCAAAGAATTACGATAAAAAACCCTCACTGGGGACATATTAGGACATGCTTAGTACTTTGTATAGCCACTATGTGAAGCTTGCATAGCTTTCACTCAGTCTCTTTGGCATCGATTGTGTAAGATTGAACCCCCCATTGGCTGGAATGATGTCCCAAATTTCAGTTAATTAATGAAACTGAGCATTTGGATTCGCCTCGAGCTGACTGTTTTTTAGCTGGGGTTTCAACATACCCTAAAATTTCTCAATTGGATTTAATTCTGGGCTTACTGGTGGCCAGTCTACAGTTGGAATGTTGTTCTCGGAGAAAAATGCTTGCGTAATTTTAGTGCTATGAGGGGGATCACTATCATGGATGAAATGTAGGATGCTTTGGTTGTCATTTAGGAAGGCAATTACACAGTTTACCAATATTTAAATTTGATCTGAGTATTGTTGTGCACAAAGTTTTCCATTGACTCATACAAGGCGCTGTGAGCAATCTCCAACAATTCCACCCCATACCATTTATGTACCTTTTCCTCAGTTTTCAATTGCTTGAATTTGTTTTCCTCATGTAATACACAACAATCTGAGATAGCGATACTGTGAGAGAGCACTTAGATAGTGTTTTCAAATTAAGTTAAAATCCTTTATTAAACATAGTAATAGCAATATGTACATTTTGCAAAGCATGGATTTATAAAACAATTTTCAAAGTGCTGTGTCTCTGGTGTCGTACTACTGTCAAGTTAAAAATGGATATCATTGTAAAGGAAATTTTCTCGGCTTTCCATTGATATGCATGATTACCACCATTCAATAGAAATGAGAAAAGTATGAGAGAAAATGGAATCTGAACTTTACTTTGAGCGTGACTGTATAAAATTATCACACCATTTGTTTTATAGCTATTCAAAGTCTTACAAACAAACTGGACTTAGATTTTTTTTTTAAGGTATGGTAGGCATGCATTTAAAACATTTTCGAAAAATTTCTAAAATTCCCTTTTTCAAATAATCAAATTGAATAAAACGAACATTTCTGCCCACCACCACTTTCTCAACAGGAATGTTTTTACTTGATTAATTTTTGGA
This sequence comes from Aegires albopunctatus, assembly GCA_032466395.1. Taxonomy (NCBI): domain Eukaryota; kingdom Metazoa; phylum Mollusca; class Gastropoda; order Nudibranchia; family Aegiretidae; genus Aegires; species Aegires albopunctatus. The sequence goes on along the minus strand of JASKDV010098330.1, from coordinate 2,909 downwards.
ATTTTTCCCCTTTTCTTTTTGTTCCCTTGCTTTCTATAATTTGATGACCCTCATTGAATTGTCACCTGTTTCTTCAAAGCGGAACAAATGTCGCGCAGACAATTTTGAGCTACAGTGGTTTAAAGATAAAAACAGTGATTCCATCAAATTTTTGATTAAGGTCGTTTTCAAACAATCAAATCTTTGTCTTTCATAAAAACTAAATGTTATAGTTGAAATAAACATGTTTAATGATATAGGGACTTTTTTGGTCCCCCATTTCATCAGATTCAATTATGACAATCAGAATTTTAGACAAGTTTAGAAACAAATTTGAGATGTAAGTCAATTACTGAGATAGACCATAATATGGGTATCAATAGAAAGATAAGCCGTTCCCCTTTTCTTATCAACCGCAACCAATCACATGCCCTATTCAAAGACCATCTGGTCAAAAGTTTTGACTTGAATGATAGGACATGAGATAAGATTAATGAATTTAAATTGGCATGGCTAAACAAGAGGACGTGGCCTTTCAGAAGGAGTGTTGCTTCACTGTGTTATAGTAAATCTATTGCATGATTCATATATGGACAGGTCTTGTATAGAGCTTTGATTTCATGTAAGGAACTTCCCTTGAAGTATCTAATGGTGAAGGAGATGGCTGGGATGGGAAGCCTTTTTCTATTATTTAAAATGTAATTTTTATTTTGGGGAGGGTGTGGGAGAGAGATAAATGGGTAGGGGCTTTAACAAGGTTATGTCGATCACTAAAATTTGAATAACTTTGATTGGTCCAGTAGTAGTATTAAGGGAAAAACCCTTAGGCCATCTCCCTCATTTTCAGGATAATAATAATAAAAGTAACAGGATTAATAAATCCACTCGTTGGAAATGCCCAAGTCCTACTCCAACCCTTGTCCCGCTTTCCCAACACATTCACATTAACACAGACACATACATGAGTTCGCACGCAGTGCACCTTCAATAGTAATGAACAAAGACCCAAGGATTAAGCAGAGGACGGTGAAGGCAGCTTAACAAGAGGAGGATATTATTGTTTCATTAACTTTGACCAACATGGCCTCGTTGTAGGTGATTTTACCTATCGCCGTCATTGAAAAAGTCTTTTTTGTTACAATATTACAAAGAATATTAAGGAGGAAAAATGGGGATTTCTATTGAGCTCGTTGTATCCGACATTTTGTTAAGTGTGATCTCAGTGGATGCAGCATGCACTGTAATCACATGCAAATTTCCCTTTGGATAACAAAGAACATCTTATCATATCTCGTCTTATCTCATCAACTATTTGCAAAACATTATGTCTTACCTACATAGTATCAACACCTACTTTTTTAACAGGACGTTGTCCACAAGCTGCTTCGCAAATCAACTCTTTCAAAGGGTTCCCAAATGTATCAATAGTTGCCATGGTTACATCCACAAATCTCTTGTAGTCGGAATGATCTTGGAACAAAATGGCTTCTTCTCTTCCATACTCAAGTCCTAAAAAGAATAAAATTTTCATAAAGACCAGTTTACAGTACAGTCAATCAATGCAATATCTGGAGGCCAGATAGCTCAGTCGGTAAAGCATTGGGATACAATGACTGCGAGCCCCAGGTTCACAACCCCCCCAAGTCCCTGGCAGATTTTTCACATGGCTTCCCCGCAGCAAATTATGGGTAGCTAGATCTATTAATAAAAGAAAATAAAAAGGCAAAGTAGCAGGAAAAAGGAATAGAGGTAGACCGAGAAGACAGTCGAAAGATGACAACATGGGTTGGTTGAAAGTAGACATCGCAGACGCCGGAAGACTGGCTTTGGATAGAATATCATACAGGAGGCGTATCTTGGTAGCTATTTTCAAAAGGACATTTTTTCCAGAGGACATGCCGGAAAGGTAAGTAAAGTAAGATCTACTAGATCCGGCAAAAGTAAAATCAACATGGAAAGTATTGGCAAACTACCACATGATGTCATATGCCTTGAAAATTGGGACTGTACTTCTCCAATTCCACCCTCCGTACACGCAGATTTTTCTCATGGCTTCCCTGTCAACCCAGCACCGAATAGGTAGTTAGATCTATTTGATCTGCCCAAAAGTAAAGTCAGCATGGAAAGTAGGCCTTTTGGCAAATTACCACATGAAGCCAAATGCCTTGAAAATTGGCACAATACTTCAGTGAAGTGGCAATGTATTGGCAAAATTATGAGTAAGTTATAGTTATAGTGCTAAATAATAATTCCATTTTAATGTAGTCACTGAAAGCATTAACCTTTCAACACGGGTATTTTGGCTAGTGTGGTGTATTTGCAAGTCCATCAAGAGACATCTGTCAAGAAAATTGCCCAAATATTTTGCTTTATCTGAAAATATGGAATGGTATATAATTGCAATTGAGATACGTGATGCTTGAATCAGAGGAACAAAGGAGCACCTGTTTTAATGCCATTATATTTATATTTAATTTTGTTCATCCAGAATATAACGCTATCAACAAATAAGAAGAAGAAGAAGAAAAAGAACAACAACAACAACAACAACAACGAGGAAGAGGAGGAGGAGAATAAGAATGATAAGATGCTGGTGATAACAATATTGCGCTTAAACCCAAAAGTTCCCATACTAATTACTATTCTGATATTACCTGCACCATGATCCAATCTCTTTGACAAAGTCAGGCAAAACAACAAGGACCCATACAGGTAGACTTGGGATTCATATGTTTCATCATCTTAACAAATAAAACACGTGGACTATATGAAAAACATGAAGATGTAAAAGCAAATTGTCATGCTCATAAGATAATCGCCTAGGCCATTTTCAGGAGAGATAATTAAGCAGATGCCGTGGAATATCACCTGAGACCAGAGGCAGTCGAAAGGGACACCTTTTCCCTTCACCTTCTTTCGTTAAGGCCTTA
>JASKDV010097997.1:0-14759 GCA_032466395.1 Aegires albopunctatus | reverse complement strand
CCAGTGTCACCCAACCGAACCATGTGCTGTCTGCATTCGAACCAGGCCTAATTGTAACTTATAAATGACATCATTGTTCCATCAGAACTGGTTCATATGGAGGCCACTCATGTTCACTTGGGGGACACTGGTTCAGTAGCAAAAAAAATCACTTACAACTTACAAGAAAGTTATTTTTTCCTCTTTCCCGGGCACCGCCAGGTACTCTGCTAGTCCTTAATAATGATTAAAATTAAGGTTTTTATCATAACAAACAAACTAAGATAGCAAAGTGTCCTGGGCAGAAAATTATGAAAATTATGAAAACAAATCAACCTTTTTGCATGAGTTCTTAAGATTATTGAGACTTAGGAATGAAAGTCGGTGCCCGCCATGACTTGAAAGCCTTTGACTTTATGTAATGCCTGTCGTTCTTGCAATAGATAGGCTTTTATGGAATGTGTGAGTTACTTCTGTCAGGGTCAGCAGTTATGGGGTTAATGCATATTGTCCTAGAGGATATTTTGTCACCATCTTACTCAAAATACAGACTTAAGTGAAATGAGAACTCATAGAGGTAACGTCCACACTAATAGTAATACTGCTGTTTTAATCTAAATCGCAGAATATATCCAAATTTCACAAAACTCCAAAAATTCACTTGATAAGTACAAAATGGTGAGATCTAAGAATACAAGTGGTCAAAATGTAGAAAAAAATTATTAAATAGGAATTAAGGGCAACAGTAAAATTTAAAAGTGCAGAACCTGCCATTTCGACTGTCTGGTTTCAATGAATAGTGCAGAATATCGCTTGTTTTATTTTAAACCATAGAATATGGCTTGTTTTAATCTAAAGTGTAGAATAGCTGCCTGTTCTCCATGAACTACTTTCTGGCCCGGTTTTCCTCTCACTACTGTCTTGACCGCCGTAAGTCTGTGATTGGCTAATCTGTTCACTCATTTGTGGTCCGAGACAATGGTATTGTTTATGATGGTGGTATGATGAATGTACTTCGCTTTGTTATCAACGGTAAGAAATTTCCAAAGCCGATACTTGACCAATGAGATGAGTCAGGTAGGCAGGTTAACACTCCTACCCATCACTACAACGCTCATTTCAAAGAAATATGTAAATTAAGCGGAACCAGTTACTCTTAGAAATATGGTAATGAATGAATCATTAGGTGTGAAGTTTGCTCTCTCAGACGACATAGGCCTACTGCATTATTTAGATGTTTATGACATAGGCCTACTGCATTATTTAGATGTTTATGACATAGGCCTACTGCATTATTTAGATGTTTATGAATGTGCGTGTGTGTTATGTGTGTGTGTGGGAGAGAGAGAGAGAAAAATAATTGACATTTTTCAAGATAATATTGTAATATTAAAAAGCTTAGTTATTGTATTCTTAAAGAAGAAAAAATACTATCCTAACAATAAATATTAGGTTATTAATATTAATAGAAATGGTAATTATTTTTTTAAAATATAATTATTTAATTAATTCTTTTTTAATGTATCTAAAGAGAAGCAAAGCAAAACAAAAGGAAAACATAATTTTTAATTAGAGGCAGATGGGTGACTGAGAGTGAGTATGTCTGGGTCATGTGTCAAGCGTATGTGTGTGTGTGTACATGGGCAGATGGATTTGACTACATACTAATACATGTATTGGTTGGTCGAACACTTTTTAAATACAATGTATATGATTTTTAAGTAGGTGAAAAATTTTATTATTATTTTGAAAACATTGGAACTTCTTGATTATGAAAGTTTAATATGATTATATCGTCAGATGTCAAAAGTAAGTTATCTTTTTATTCTCCTTGAAAATGTCTGTAATTTGATATAAGATATGTTAATATTGGTTCATTAAAGGATTATTGTCATAATTTCTGAAATCGTTTGAATATGGTAATTTTTCCATTTTCAAATATAATGATGAAAAATTTAATATTTCAAATAGTCATAAAACGCTTAAAAATCATCATAGAGAGACAAATTTGGTACCAAAATGTTCAGCAAGACAACTTCTTTCTGATTATCTCACTTGCTTTGACCATAGTTCACAATGAAAAATAATGATAAAAACGTTTAAAAAAAAAAGGCCTAAAAAACAAAGCAAACTAAAACAACAATGCCCTCCACAAAAAACCAAAAAAAAAAACACAGCAGAACACCAATCACCCATTCCCCCCAACCCCCAAATAACCACACGAAAAGAGCCAAACAAAGTGTGTGTATGACGAGTTACATTCAGTAAACACTCCCATATTCTGCGATTTAAACTAAAAGGGGTGGTCGTCAGTCAGCCTATTCTACGCTTTGGATTTAAAGAGGTGGTCGTCATTCTACTATTCTGCGTTTTTGAATAAAAGCGGTGGTCATAGGCAGGAGGAATTCTATATTCTGCGGTTTGAAATAATATGAAGGAGCGATTCAGTCGCCCGGTTTCAAAACAAAACTCAGGCCCTTGATTATTACGCAATGCACACAGCCAACATCGGTCTCCTTTTATCTCTGAATGCCTACATGTGAGAACTATAGTATGGTGAAGTTATATTATTTTCATTGTAAAATAAGGTTGGTTTAAAGGGGACAATTGGTTTTTCTTAATTGCTCGAAATCTAGCCAGTCCGGTTATGGCGCATATTCTGCGTTTTAAAATAAAGAGCACCATTAGCACTGCAACCTTTTACGTTTTTATTACTATAATGTAGGAAAGGAAAGATAACTGTTTTGTTGTTCGATATCCACTTCAGATTGCATGGAACCCTTAAATATCTTTCACATCTAATGCTTTTTTATATTGTTTATATACATATTTTTTTTATCACCTTATGAATATAGCTTAGATAATGTTTACTGTTTTTTATAGATGGAAATTTTTCATCCTGTTTTGTTTCTTTTTATTTTTGTTTTTTAAGGGAAAGTGATAATGTGGATGTGTTTTTCATTGACCTTGGTTACACTGCAAATGTCAGGAGAAATCAGCTTCGTTCAGTTACACCCCAGATATTCTACAGTTTGACTCAACAAGCCAAGCTTGTCAGCTTAGCTTTTATAAAACCGGTATGTTCTAACATGTTCAACCGAACAATGGAATCTCTAATTGGGAAGCCTTGGTTGGCAAATAAATTGAGTTTTCTTTTACATAGTTAGTAATATATAAGAGGATGAATGCTTATGAGAAGTAATGTCACAAACTTTTAGCTCTTGAGAAATGAATTCTTTTGTGAATACATTTCACAAAATTTTGTTAATAAGTCGCAGTTCATTGCCATGAATATTTGTAAAAGTCCTCAAAAACTATTTGCAATATTACTTGTAAGCATTGTGGTCTAGATGTAGGGCTAATTCTGAATGGTTTTTTTTTAATTATTTTTTTTTATTACAGCTCGCTCAGTCATGGACCAAGAGATCCACAGATGTTTTGAAGACATGGGTTGAACAACTCAGTGATGACATATGCATGTCATTTGTTACCCAAGATGAGTCTACTGGTCACCATGGCATAGTGGTATACATTTTGTAAGGGCATAGTAGTCATTATCATTTCTTTTTAGGTTAATGAAAAAAAAATGTGTTATTCAATTAGAATTTGATATTCAAGTCCAAGAAAATAGAGAAAGGCAGAGTTTTTACCCTGGATTGAACATTTTTATGACACTTTCTTTCCTAACTGATTAATTTCATGGGGAAAATTGAAGCAATGATTTGTGACCATTTTCATAAGCTTGTTTTATAGAAAAGAGAATTGAGTTCTACTGATTTTTTTTTTACTCCCCAACCCAACCATTCTTCTTTTGGAATGTTTGTAGTATGAAATCTTTGCAGATTTGATCTTTTTGTCAGTTACTTTATCATCAATTTTCCTGTTCAGGAAATATAGTTATTTTATTTTATCAAAAATGGCCACCATTGTGTAGTATTTTGAGGTCTTCAGTTTGTTTGTTTTCCTTGCTCTGCATTCTCATATACATTAGGTCTCTTCTGATTTCCCTGCAAAATAGACACAAATTGATTTACTTAACCTCTTGCACCATCATTATTATTTAACATTACATCTTTAGCTGCATACTTCATCTAAGCTTAAAAGTTTATAAATAAGTTTTATCGCAAATTCTACTTATCTTTCAATCTTTTAAACAGAGGGTCAGATGGAATGTGGCATTCTTTGATTCATCAATTGGCACAAGAAGAGTTGGCACTGGTATGTTTCAAATAATGTTGCTAAAATATATCTAATAAATTAAAGTGTAGACAACATGGGTTTCGTCTCACTATTATTACCACAGGGGTTCTTTAAACTAAATGTAAAGTATCGGTCAAAATGTTGGTGATTTGTAGTAGACATGTATAAAGTCAAGTTATCTCATCTTTTAGCATTTAATATTTAAAGGCTGACTCCTTCTAACTTGTAATAATCGATAATTTTTATGATGCAGCACATATAGAACATGCAACATTATTTTATTACAGTCCCACCTGCCTTAACTGTCACCTCCCCATAACAGCCACCTGTACTAACTGCCACTCTTCTGTGACACCCTTGCACTTTTCCTATATTCTTAACTTCTTAGCGGTCACCTGCCTAGTGCGGCCATGGTCAATAATTTTTTGTGACAATGTGGCCTTCTAACCTGCTTATAGCAGTCACTTCTGCAGAGATTGCTAACAAAGCCCAACTTCTTTTGCCTCCACTCACAATGATATTAATTGTGTGCAATGGAGAGACAGTATAGATCTACCATGTTTATGACGTAGCTAGACAATGCTTAATGCTACCTGCGAAGACAACACAAACGTCTCGAAACAGCCAGGTGAAGCCTTCCATAAGAAGACTTGGTCCGCTGAACAATAGTATGGCAATATGTGTAACCACAGCTTCTGTTTATCGATGTTGCACTTAAGTGCGTGGTCATTGGTCACCACTGAGTAATGAAAGGGGAATGGAGTTTACTTTGCAGTCATTTTTTGCACATCTACACATCAGTGGTTTGTTCATGAATGAAACCAAGTTAACAATGAAGTTGTAGACCACCAAAGATATAAATAAGAATACCATCGATGCACATTGTTGGGATCTCATAAATGAAAGTTTTGCCTACCGTACCTCAGTCTTAGAACTCATTATTGCACAATTTCGATGACCAGATTCTTTGGTGGGAATCACTGTAAATATAATGATGATAAAATAATAACCATAATAGTAAAAATGATAATAATAACGACAATGATGATGATAATATTGATAATAATAGATCATTCTTATATAGTGCTTGTTGGTTTCTTAAGACCAGTATCATCTACGGATGAGAAATGAAATATAATTAAAAACAACTTAAAATTAAAAGCAATTTATATTCCTGAACAATGTTATAACTCCATCCACATGCCCCTTTTCAGCTCCAAGATTGCAATGTCCCTGAATGCATGACCCAAGAAATAGCTGAAATGTGTAAGTTTGTTTTGCTTCCTTTTATGAAACTTTGTACTTGTAAATATCAGAATTATTAATAATAATAATTTTATTTATGGAGTGCCTTCCGTAGAAACATCAAAGTACTGTACAAGAATTGACTTAATACATTTCACATAACATGATAGATTAATAAAGAGCATAAAAGTTTGTACAGCGAGTCAGGAAGCAATAAGGAGTAAACATAAGGAGCCACAGGTGTGGCATGACATACAAAACAAAACTACCCGTAACCACACAAGATCACTAACAAGTAGCAAAAATTAGCTCAAAGAGACGAACGGCAAACATCCTTTAACACAGTCCGCAAAAGACAACCCAGCACAACTTACCTCACTATGCAAGTAGCAATCAACTCATATCAGTTTTAAAATATGATACATCAACCCACAAACAATGCAACACAAGATAGATACCACCCAATTCAACCATCAACGAACAGAAATGGCACAATGCTCTGCACCACTAACCAGCCAACTTACACAATCATTTGGGAAACTGCTCATACTACTAAAACAATGTCATGGCATCAGCAATGCAAGTATAAAAAGGATTGTCATTGTTATTGTCATCATCGTATTGGTCACCATTATCCATTTATGGCATGAAAGCATATATAGCTAAGATATATGCCCTGAAATGGGCATTTAATTATAGATTTGATAAGTTGGGGTTCATGGAGATTATATTTTCTCTTTTAAATGATATTGTTACTGATAAGTTGAGAATGAAGTTTAGAATTTATCTCTTTGAATATTTTCTTTTAGCAGTCATGAAGAGATTTATTTAAAATTATCCTGTTCTTAATTCATCTTGTCATATACCTATTTCTTCCTGACTCTCATATTTAGGCCTTCAAAGAACAAATGAACTTCCTTGTCAGCAACATACCTCATTGTCCTTGACAACCTCAGAGGAATCAGCTGCCAAAAATGTGAATTATAATGAGAGCAGCTTCTCTGACAAAAATGTTGATTCTCATGATAATGAAAATGTGGACAACACTGCCTTTGTTGGAACAGAGTCTGAAGATGGGCAGCATGAAGCTCCAGTCAGCACTCCTCATTCACTAAGTCATAGTTTTGAATCTTCATTGTCTTCCCAGGTATGATGTCACATCTAAGGCTTAGTGTAAATGGAAACAATTGAAATTATATCAGTACGTCAAGAGTTTTAGAACTAGATTTAAGAAAAAAAAATTTGCTTCTCTTCAGAGCTGATATGGCCACAGGGCTTGAGCTTAGCCCAGTTTCATCAGTGAAATGCAGAATATGCAATATTAAATCACGCCCTGAAAAAGACACCACAGTTTATCACAGGTCTTACCTCCTTACCAGTCAGGATACATTTTACACCTGAGTTGGGTGAGGGAAATTGTGATAAGTGACATTCCTGAGGACTCATTGCTGAGATTTAACAGAGCTAGAATTGATCTAGAGGCACATGATCTTAGGATGACAGCCCTAAACTACAGAGCACAGCGCTATTAACTCCACTATGTCTATATTGCATGTAGACTTTTGTCAAGGAGTGAAAATGATGCCACTTAATAGAAAGCGTTGAAATAAGAATGTGATTCCAGGATGGATGCATCTGACAGAAGAGGAAATTGGAGCATGATATTTTTATTATAGCTCTGAGTTTGCTTCAAGTCCAACAATCTCTGAGACCGATCATCAACTCAGCTTTTTAAATATACATTTTTAGTTATCAACTCTGAACTATTATTTACTATAGTCATGTATATAGTCTTGTGGGTTTATTTAGACCCTTAGGGTTCCACATCTTAGTTAGACAAGTTGGAGAGTCCCATGATTAGCCTTATGCGTAGATAAAGTTTTATTGAATCCAAGACAGAAGTGGCAAGGTTGTTAACACAATGAGATTGCAATTGACAATGTTGGGTATTTAAGTTTTCTCCTTTGCCCTCAAGCTTTGGGCATCTCCCAGATTTTGTGTTATCCCAGTTTTCTGCTCAGGTTTCAGCATCCATGTATGGATGTCTGATGCAGAGCTAAAGCCAATATCTCAATATAATTTTCAAAGGTGGAAAAATATTATTAAAGATTAGCAAAGCTTTTTGTATGACTCAAAAATCTATTATATGTCTTGACTTCAAGTTTCAATAAGCCAAGGATTAGTAGAAATAAAATTCAAAACATCATTTAATATTAACATTATCTAGCCCTTAATCCTTCTATCCTCAAACATTTCTCAGGCAAAGAGGGGTTCAACAGCTATAAAGAATAGGCATGTGGGTATTATTGAAAAGATTTGCAAATATGAAATTTTGATTCACTATTTCCATCGGCAGCCTTCAAAAGATGCTATATCCCATATTGACTTACATTCATTGGTCAAAGGACCATTTTCAATGGCAAAGTTACGGGAAGAAAGACAGGAAGAAATGCAAAAGAAAGCCAAGGCCGATCTATTTGCCAGCAACATTCCAGAAGATGTTGACGCTGTAGCATCATTGCAAGACTGGGGTATGACTGCCTTGATTTTGTGGCAATATGGGAATATTTTTCACATAGCATTTTTCATGTGTATTTTTTTGCATTGTAGTTTAGTTGATCTTAGTTGAAAGTACTGTAATCACATTCCAATTGCATATGAGAAAATTGTGCAATGTGCCAAACTGTACAATATTCCATTGTACTCATTATTTTTTCCACTTTTGTCACACCCTCAAATTACAACAGAATTTCATGATTTTTTATGATGTTGCATTTAAGTGGCATATCTACAGGAAACAACAAAAATAAGGCTAGAAGTGAATCTGGCAAATCTGTTTCCACACTTAATGTAGCTTGCAAGTGTGCACATGTGGGCTTGAGCGTAAAAGTGTGATTATTCATGATACATTGGTTTTATTTAATCTGTGACCTTGCTAACAATAAATTATGATTATTTCATTGTGTTTATGCCTCGAGCATGCATAACATATAGTCATGCAAACTAGCCATCAACCCAGTCATCATTTAACTGTCATTGTCAGATAGTTAGTCTCCTCCTCTCTCCCTCCTCACCCAACTCAACCCCAACCAACAAACTCCTTCCATCATGGTGAAAAGACGGTCTGCTTGCTCTGATCTATACTAGGGCAACAACTTGTTTTCAAACTGAAATTTACCCAAAGTAAAGATAGTTGCACAGTTATTGATTTATCAGTTTTTAAAAGTGCACTTGTTTCATTCTTGCGGGAGTAACATTGCACAGGAGGACGGAATTAAAGATAACTCTATTCTAACTTCACAACAGATAATATAGATATGTAGGGGGCCAATATGTTGTGTGTTATAGGCCGACATGCGATGATTTGCAAACATGCTTGCCTAATGACTTTTCAGCTGACTTTTTTAACTTACATTGGACATCCTAGAGACAATATTAGACGAACTTATAAAAATCTCCCAAGATCAGGGCGTCATGGCTTCAATTTGGAAAATTGTCCCTTTAGCATAGTGCAAGATTTTTTGTCACTTAAGACCTTTGCATTTTAGTGGTGACTACTGTTTTGTTCTTTCTTCAATTTTTGATAACCTTCCTTATTTCAAATACTACTAAACCTACAATCTCTACAATTTTCCCTTAAACGCTTGTATTTTGGGACTTTCATAATTTTTTTCATGAAATAGAATTGCAAAGTGTTGAAAACTTGTATATCTGTTTTTAACTTTTTTCCAGAAACATGCGAGGATAACTTTTCAGATGATGAAATCCGTGCTCAAATCTATAAAGGAGTGCAACGTCAATTTAGTGATGGAGAAAATTCACGGTTTGCATCTGGTATGGGAGTTGGTTCAATTTATGACTTGTAGTGAATTATTTTGATTTGCCCATCACATATTATGTTTAGCATTCCAATTGAGGAATTGTCTTTCTTAGATTAATGATTTTCTGTTGGAATTGAAATTTGTATAACCAGTGTCGCAGGTTATCATTAATTCTTTTTTTAAATAACATAAAAACATTCTCATTTCTAACATCTTTTTGTGATTTAGTTAGTTAGTTGGAGTTTAACTGCTCTATCAATACTAGGGTCATCTCTGCGTGCCTGAAAAACATAAGATGAAAGATAAAAGAAAAGAAAAACAGAAGTAGAAGAAACAGATTTAGAAGAGGATAAAATTTGATAAGGAGGAAAGGAAGCACCTCAAATAATAAATATAATACATATAATAATAAATGTAACTAAATGGAGAAAGTATTTCATCCCCTGTAAAATGTTTCTGTAGTGTAAGATTGATTTTTCACCTTGATTCATATTGACACTTTATATGCATTTTTACATAAAGCAATTCTTTCTATTTTCAATTCCATAATAAAGTGTTCCAACGGAGTGTAAGAATTTACTATTTGAAGCCATTTATAACATAATTTTTGTTTTACTGTCTTTTACTCTTTTAGATAATTCAAAAACAACCATAAGAATAATATACTTTGCATTGTTCATCAAAATATATTTATTTATTTATTTATTTTTTTAAATACAGAATTAGAAGAGTTGTCACGTGGCCATTTCCCCAAACCCAAGTCTTTCACACCTAACTATGACACAAATTCTCTTCAAAACAATGTGAAAGAGCCTGTGGAAAAGAGCAATAGTGAAAACGAAGAGGAAAAGAAATCATCACAAGTTTTAAACGCTACTGAAAATTCTAAAGCTGACAAAGAAATAAAGGAATATGCGATTATCAAGAAAATACAAGAGGTGAGAGTAGATGCTCTAAAATTTCAATGAAATTAGAAGCTAGAAAGCAAAGTGCCATTCTTTTGAGGCAAAAATCTTTATCCCTTTCTAGGTGTTACATATGTTTACAAAGTCATTAAAATTCTTTATAACTGATGTTCAATAGGCAAACTATACTTATTGTGGTAGTACAGCTTTGTTTTGTTTTTTATTATTCCATTTTATTCTATTATCAATGGAATAGATAGGGAGATTCTAAATATGGACATGTACATTTATTCCTGTGGCTTAAATTTGCATTGGTTTTTATTGAAAAGAATGCTGAAACACTGAAAGTGGTTGGTTTTAAATATTTTACAGGCTTTGCTTTATTGTAACATAGTGTATACTTTGAATTAAATGAAGGCTTCTTTAAGAATTGAATCCAGGTCTATTGCTTCGCAGTGTTGAAAAGATATTGGCTGCTCTATTGACATGCAGGGCCCTTTCATTCTCCTTTGATATTTTGTCCAGATTTTGCGTGAATATGAAAGTAAAGACGAAGACATTATCAGTGCTTCTGTTCACAATATTGTTGAACCAGGTAATTTCTTTTTTTCTTTTCCATTTCTATAAGATTCTCCATTACTTTGCCCATAATGATATCCCACTTCTTCCTCCCTCACCCAGAAAAAGGTTAATAAATTAAAGCAGTACAGTTGTATTAAGGTATCAATGACCCTTGACAAATATTGATGATACAAAAAGATAGGACATTTAGTGAATGAAATGCACCTCTTTTTCTCTTTTTCTTCATGCTATGGCACAAATGAAAAACTATTCAGAGTGGACTCAACTGTTCTTCTTTTCAGATGTAGATGTGACTTATGATGAGCTGGTCGTTGTTTTGTATGCGCTACTAGACTACGCAATTTGCAAAGACATACAAGAACAGGAAATGGCTCTTGGAATATTAGAGACCTATTCAGGTTGAAGACTTTGACTAAATGAATCACTTAAAGAGGATTATATCATTTTAGCAACTTTGGAAAATGATGCATATTGTTTTTTCATGAAATTGATTGTTTAGTGTGTATTTATTTATAAGCAGGCTTTCCATGATTACTAGCATTCAATTTAGTTTGAATTATAAAATTAATCAGATGCATGAATCTTATTTATTGGCTCCATAATAAATATTGAGATTGGAGTTTGAATATTTGAAAAGCTGTTTTAAGGAGATTTTAAAGTGTGCATAAGTCAGTCTTTGCCCATTTTTCTTCTCTTTTGAGTGTAATTTATTTTCTCTATAACTTTATTTCATAGATGCAAGTTTTTTTGTTCAAGCTATTCAAGAGACACTCCTTAGACTAAAAGATGAGTTTGTGAAGGTATGAGAATAAAATACAGTTGCTTAATTGAAACACTTGCTGTTCAGTTTGAAAAGAAAAAATAGTCAGCATTGTTATGACTAATAACATTTAAAATGATCATGTTTATATCTATCCCTATTATTAAAATATCCACACTTATATATTTTAATAGACTTTATTAGGGACTTCTAGTGATCTTTTTCTTATATATCCCTATATTTCTAAAGGTATATCTATATTTGCTGTTTGGCTCTTCTATGACATTTATACATCAATTATCTTTTCAGAAAGTGAAGTCTATTCGCCTCATCGGTAAACACAAGGAATTTGCCAATATCTTATCGTTAATCTTCAGATATTCAAGTGACTGGGACCAAAGGTCTGATTACTTTCTTATTTTACAAGTAGAAGAATTGATAAATTGGTCTTTTGTTGGGATCTATTCTTTTGTGCGTTTTTTTTAAAACTAAAGCATTTATTTTTTCATTTTTTTCTTCTCACTCTTAAGCTATTACTAGTTTTACCAACTGACCGACTCATTCCTCAGTGCTTTGGTTTAAATCTCTCATATTTTTGATTTTAGAGAGGATTAAGGTGACAGAACTACCACTACCATTATCATAAATTTACTTGGTCAACGGATATGACAAATTTATCCTTTGTACTTTATCAAGAGTATTTCATCTGGCTCTTCTCATATGATCTCCATACAGATTATTATATATAAAGAAAACTTTTTTCTTTATTAATATTTAAATACCTTTTTATAGGTCTGCCAAAGAAGTTCAAGAATTTATATTGAGTTTTGCTACCAACTGGATCATATTCAACAAAAATGTGAGTTGCCAAGTCACTTTGCTTCACATCCTGTACATCCTGCAGTTCCTATCAGTTTCTATGAAAATTATTATATTGTGATATTACTTTAATGTTACAATGCAAGCCGGTTAATCGGAACACCACCATTCCACACAAATTGTTCCGTTTAAGTGGCGTTCCAATTAAGCGGCGCCTATAATTAGAACAACCTTTTAGTGTATGTCATATGTACTTAATAACCTTGGATGACATCAGTAGGTTATTGGTGGTCACACGCCCTTTATACCCTTTGTGCTTTAAAAACATGATTGTGTGGTATCATATATGTAGACCTTTGAGTTTCATGTGGAAACGTGGATAGAGAGAGGGAACGAAGAGGCAAAAGGAGAGAGAGAGAAAAAGGAGAGGGAGAGGAGAGACAACGAAGACAGAGAGAGAAAACGATGAAGGGAAGGGAGAGGGATGGAGAGACAACAGTGAGAGAGAGAGGGAGAGTATGAACTGAGGTAAGGAAAGTGGGTGGAGCCGTCTATTTTGTGTCACTGGGGTACTGTGTCATTGGAGGTAGGCTGTATTAACTATACCTATATCTAGATCTTATAGAATTTCCTATCCATATGCCCTTTGTCTAGATTTAGATCTATATATCTCCAGATCCAGATCTTGATTCTGAGTCAGGAGTTACACGGGTTTATACTCATACACCGACTAAGTTCACTAAGCTGCAATTGTGTGATCATGATATTATGCCATGTTATATTGTCAATGTGGTTTACAAATCTGCCCTCATCCATTGATAGAGTGTATTGTTTAAATAGAGCGACACTGTATTAGAAACAACAAAGCAAAATTGTTTCCCGCGATCGCGGGGGTTTCCACTAGTATTATAAGTAAAACTATTACTATGACTAGGTAATGACAAATAGATTATTGTTATTATCATTATCATTATTATTATTATTATTAATATCAATTGATTATCAATTGTAATTATTTTCATTATTAGGCCTTGTCAACTTTTTTGACTCATCGTTATTCACAGCGCCGCTCAAGTGATGACCATATGTTTGAGATGGAGTTGATATACCTGGAATGCGCAGAGATTATATTGTTCCAATGCTTTGATGCTCTTGTTGAAAAGTTTCCAGACCATTTAAAAGACATCATGACAGATATTAAAATGAAACTTGTACATGACTTGAGTCCAAGGTAAGGTTTTACTTTGTATTCTTATCTTGTTGATGTTGTATACTTTTGCCTTCCTAGGAAAAATTTCTTTGCTGTGTAATTGTTGTAAACAGGGTAAGTCATAAATTTAGTATGCTGGTCATACATTTGAATAGACAGTAACCACCAGTTGGAAATAATTCAAACAATTCAAAGCATGATGATACAACAAAATTACAAAGTCCTGCAAATAAAACCAATGTACAATGGTATTGCTGGAATGAATATAGAGTGTCGAGTACAAGGACAGACCATGATTGCCTTGATCGATACGTTATTTATCTCATTATTTACTATTTCCACAATTAGTACCTGGCTTAATTGACTAGCATTCTTTGTTCGTAAATTCCGTTCAATGCGATATCCATCAAACCTTACATTGTGTCAACCATTGTTTTACTGAGAAGTTTAAGAATGTCCCAGGACTAAGTTTGTCAAAGTTTGGAGACTTTATTCAATAATTTGTTCTCTTGCATTTCTGCAAAATTGACAGTTCACAATGATCTTTATGCCTAAGTCTATAATAGTTTTAGATCTAGATTCAGTTTAATTCTTTGTTGTGTAGGCTTATGCATCCAAGATATGATTTCAGAGTTCCTCTCCCAGCATGATGACAGCGAGTGACAGTGCCCAAATAGGGTACATCTAGATCTACTTATGTTATAATATCTGTTTATTAATCAATCAACATTGTGAAAACTTTACATTGAAATTATCCATCTTGTTTACTTTCATCCAATCATTCATAATAGCTTAATAGATATGTCTGACTCATTCATATTATGCAGACCAGGTAAAACAGTGCTAAATGTAATAAGTATTTACAGCATAATATAAATAGGTACATAATTAACATAAGTTATCACAGTTACAGGTTATAAATGAATACAATCTAAATAACTAGAATATTTATCATTTAAAATTTTGCAGGTAAATGATTCTTTAGTTTCTAAATAAAGCGATTGTCTCTTAAACGATTAAACCATCTCACAGCCTGAGGGACGTGCTGTTAAAGAAGCGACTCATTGTTTTAAAATGTCTCAATCATTTACTACTATAGTGGTACTATTATCCCGTAATAATGTCCTCTATTGAGAGGAGTGAGGGCTTGTGAAAAAGAACAAATACAGTCAAACCTGTCCATAGCGGTCACTCAAGATCACAGAGAAAAGTGACCGTTATAGACAGGTGGCCGTTAT
>JASKDV010097886.1:0-14763 GCA_032466395.1 Aegires albopunctatus | reverse complement strand
TCTCTCTCTCTCTCTCTCTCTCTCTCTCTCTCTCTCTCTCTTTCTCTCTCTCTCTCTTTTTCTCTCTCTCTCTCTCTGTGCGTGCGTGCGTTTGATTCTCTGCTAATTTATATGAGACCTGTCATTCTGTTTACCTCTCTCCTTCCAGCTTTTCTCCTCCCCAACCTCTCCTGTTACAAATAAACACTGTTATTATAGCATCATTTACTTGGTTAATTGTCCATTGTATGTTTCATTAGACTATGAAAGAGTTGCCAGTCATGGAAATATCCATTTATCATGTCCTAACTCAAATATTATCTTTTACAGTTTTGTGAACATAACATATAAACTTGCTCTATGGTCATTCTTTTTGATATTCTGGAATTTGTTTTCTCTCATTCAGCGGTGCCCCCTGTAGTTCCGGAGTTAACAAGTGATGTAGACACCAGTAATTTTGATGAAATTGAAAAGGACGAAAATCCAGAAGAAACTTTCCAGCCACCAAAGGCCTTTGCAGGCAATCACCTGCCTTTTATAGGTTTCACCTACTGTAAGCCTTCCTTGTAAGTAGACTTATTATAATAACTGAGAGAATGGCTGCAGTCTTATGCTCTGAATGAACATTAACTTCATTCTTATCATTGCAAAACGAAGAGATGGTCACGCAGATAAGGCATTGCACTGCAACCTGGGGGTTGAGTCCCCATTGGGATATGCAATCTGCCTTCTCTAATCCGAACACCCTCGTCCTCAGCAATTTGTTCGGATTTAATTACAGAATTTTCCTGATTAGGGAACATTAAGAAATAATAAGAAAAACATTTGTTCCCAGAAAATGGTTTGGATTACTGAAGATCGGATTCGAGGGGGCAGGCGCCTTGTTTTTTCCTTGTAAAGAGGACTTACCCGTGATATTTGTAATATGATCTATAGAGTCTGAAGTGTAATTTTAACTCAGTTGTCGTGAGAATATGATTTTTAAAAGGAAATGTATTATATCATTGTAGTGACACATAAAGATAGATCTCAAAAACTCCTATGTAATGTGTCTTATTCTGATGCATACGGTCCGTAATGTGAGCGTCAAGATGAAATAAATTTAAGGATAGAAGAAAATAAAAGAACATTAGGTCTTATGATGATTCTCTTAATTATGGCACACATTCTCTGCCCTTGCTGTACCTAGTTGTGGCACAGTGGGTGAAAATTCAACAAATTTCATAATTATGTTTTTGATAACAATTCTCTCCATGGTTTTTCTTTCTTTCTTTCACTTTTCAGATTGTCATTTAGTGCTGGACAAAATATAGCTCCTCCACCTTACACCTCCAGTGTGGTGAGTAATGTATTTGTTTAGAAGGCAAGAAATAATGATAACTGACAGCAAAGTTTTAAAGAATTTAAAAATACCTTCTGTTTTATTTTCTTTTTTAACTGAAATCTTTACTTCAGGATATGGGGTGTTCTATGCACTTTTTGATATTACCTCTTTAATCAATTCAATATTTTTTTCCTGACGATTTTATTTATATTATGATCGTAAGCTAAATATTTTCCCTCTTTATTTTCCTTCTTTATTTTCCCCCCTACAGAATGTAGATGGTGGGGGTGATAGTCCATCTGTAAAT
Organism: Aegires albopunctatus; assembly: GCA_032466395.1. NCBI lineage: Eukaryota > Metazoa > Mollusca > Gastropoda > Nudibranchia > Aegiretidae > Aegires > Aegires albopunctatus. Next base: position 13,153 of record JASKDV010097886.1, on the reverse strand, counting down.
AGATTACAAGAACAAGTGAAACAAGTCAAGGGTGATAAAGAGGAATTTGAGAGGAAATACAAGTAAGATTTACCTGTTTTTATATGGGTGGGTGCCCACAGGAAAACCCTTCACATCAACTCCCAAACTGAAAATTTAGTTATTGATTGAATTTAATTCCCTCATTTTTTTCAAGCAACTTACCCTTTGTTTGGGTAATATCTTCACCGGTTCAAAAAGTATGGGAATTTTTGTGCGTATAGGTAACAAATTTCATTTTTGAGAAAATCGAGTTTAAAGTTAAAAGAACAATAATACAAGGAGATGGATTGCCTAAAAAACACAAATTGAAACCCTTTTAAACCTTTATGGCAATACATCTACTAACAAGATCAAAATTGATTATTGGACTATCCGACTCCATTAAAACCAAATTTCCCTTGAAATGACATATTTTGATGTGACAGGTTTTCCTCTGCGCCCACACATATATTGCCTGATATTTGTAGATAATCCTCTAAAGCAATTTAATAATAATAACGATAATGATTATTGAAGATGTCAATGTATTATTGGACATCATCCTCGATTATTTCATTAGTATGTCCACTATTCTTAAGATTGACCTCTTTCTCTAGTCATAATTTTCATTGCTTTTTTTTTTTTTTCCATTTAATGTTCCTTAAGATAAATTTTTTTCTTAGAATTGTTTTAAGAGAAAGGAATTATGCTTTCACATAAATAGAAATGAAATTTTATTTTATTTACTTTGTCACTCTCTTGTCTTTTCAGTGCGGCTTTAGAAGATATAAAACGTTTCAATCATGAAGAGGGTGCCCTGAAGAGGAACTGCCAAGAGTTAGAGAGAGAAATTGCCATTATTAAGCATAGCCTTAAAGAGGTAATGTTATAGAAATTGCCATTATTAAGCATAGCCTTAAAGAGGTAATGTTATAGAAATCATGATTATCAGTTACTCATTCAAAAGGATTTTAATACAAGTTAAAAATTCATTGGTAAAAAATATTGCAAATTGACACACTTATATGAGTTACATTTATCAATTTGAGTGAATTGCCACTTTCACTTTTGTTAGGAGACAAACCTGTAACCACATATTTTGTGTGCAGCATCTGTTGTTGAAGAGGAACGTTTAGTACGAAGACCAAGGCTATCAAAGTTGCTATTAAATTTTACAAATCTTGACCACATGGTGATGAAAACTATTTCTACTATGAGTAATAATGAACTTTTAACATACATTGAGCTTAATGAATCAGCAATTACAAAACTACAGTCTGTTTCATTAAAAATGTGTAAAAACAAGATACAGCATTCTATTGTTATTCAAAATGTTCCTTTTTTTTTTGCCATGTGTCCTCTTAAATATTTGGATATCAGCAATTTTCTGTGACCATGATTAATTCTAATTTGTCAATTACATTGATTAAAGAAATGGTTATTTGATAAAGTAAAATAATATAGTTTTATCATTCATTCCTCATTTAAGAATATTGCTTGAAAAATAGAATTTTCCATGTATTGATTATGTAAAATTTTATAGTATATCGTCAACATGGAAAACAGCCCCCTGTTACCCCCAAACACGCTAAATTTCTCATGAAGGCCCAGACAGAGCCTTTCACTGGGGGATAAATTGTATGATAGAAATGTTCACTATTATTATTATTATTATTATTATTATTATTATTATTATTATATCTCCTCTTCCATTTTCAGACTCAACGCAAACTTGAGGTTGAATCAGATAAAAGTAGAAAAGTAGAATTTGTACTGAAAGATAAGGAGAAGCAGTTGGAGAATGAGATTAATGCAAGACTTCAAATGACTTCTTCTACTGCCCATTCATCAGAGAAAATGTCCAATTTAGAAAAGATGGTAATAAGAATGTTTCTTTCTTTCACGTTGGTTGAAGCTGCTGATGCAACGCAGTGCTAGTTTTAAGTAATTTTAGCAGCATGTTTTAATCGAATTTGTGAGAAAATAGAAAAAAGCATCAACTAAAGTTTTAACAAACATTATGTATGTATTTCTTTTTTATTTTATGCTGACAGGAATTGTGAATTAAGTATTGCCATCGATAAAAGAAGCTTAAACAAAATGAAAATATCCATGTGTGTTTTACATCATCAATTCAATACATCATTTTCTTACCATTGATGAAATAAAATGATCTTTTCTAGAAAATAAAACAACAGTAGCTATCAGTATATATAAATTATTAACAATTTAAAACAAATTCTGATTTTTATTTGCTTCTTGTTGTCTTTCAGGTCAACGATCTAAACGAAAAGCTTCGATTAGATAATGATAGTGCCACAAAACAAAAAAAGACCATATCAGATCTTCAGCAGCGCCTTGGTTCAGCAGAACAAAGCTACGCTGACTTGGGTGCTAAATATCAGGATATACTAGCTGTCAGGCAGGCTTTGCAAAATGACCTTTTTTCAGTCCAGAGTACATTGGATTCTGAACGTAGCAGCCGTAGTCAAGAGTCACAACATACTCAAGAGCTTTCAGGTGGGTTATCAACCTCTTATCATAAATTTGTAGAATGGTATCTGCCTTTTTCAAAAAAAATTATATGTTTGCGTCATAAGTCTGTTGTTGTGTGGCAAATTAACCCTTTAAATGACAAAACTGCAGAAACCAGCCCAAATTTGCCAACTACTTTACTGAGTGTGAGTGGTGTTTTTTTTTTACATTAGTCACTGCAGAAACTATAGAGAAGTTTACGACATGTATTGATATATAAAAGGTAATCAAGCTTCTATTTCATCAGGAGGTTGATTATTTGAACATTTTTTCACTTCAAAACTCCACAATGTCTAGCCTTGGCCTGGTCTTTTCTCTCCTGGAAGTTGCCTTCTAAAGGGTTAACTCATCCAACCCTAGAACTGAGTATACTCGGCTTTGGCGATTATAGCGTTCAGCCCTACGACGGGTAAACTCGGCCTTGTGTATGTACGACTCAAAAGCAGTAGTATCTGAGCACCTGCCTGGCTGCCAGGGACAGGGCTGAATGAGTTAATTCATGCCCTGAAAAGTCATTGCGTGAGAAAAATCTCCTATTGTAGAGATATGACATAAAATAATTTAGAATTTTATTTTTATTTTTATTTTTATTTTTTCCTTTAAAATAATAATAGAAATATTACATCTACAGCTTTTGATATCCAATTTCACTCTTTTTTATCCAATTCAATAGATCGTATTCGATACATGCAGGAGGAAAGACAACGCTTCATGGAAAAGGAAAATTCTTACAGTCGGGAGATTCAGGCCATGCAGCAGAAAATTGTTCAGCTTGAAAAGGTATCTAAATCTATTTTTAGTCCTCTCATAATCCTAGGAGTTGAAAATAAGATAAATTGAATTTGTGTCCTTTCAATTGTTTCTGAAGAGTTGGCAAAGTTAAAAAAAAAGATTTAATACATATTATGAAAAGGAGAAAAAATATATCTTATCGAATATATAAACTTGGGTTCATTTGTCAATTTTATAATTGAATAATTCATTAAAGATTTACAAATACAATAATGTAACTTTGCTTGCATAACACTTTTGGATTAATTAATGTTCACTCCTGTTTTTTATACATTCATAGTTTTATATACTTGTTTCATGATTTAGGCGAATCTCTTGTTCCTCTGAAATTTAGATTGGTATAGTTTTGTCAAAAATGTTAACTTAATATGTATCCTTATCACGCCTTATGCTTTTATTGAAAGAATGAAATATGATAATATCAACTGAATATAATGTTAGGAAAGTGTGTTGACAGAAACGCCATTTTAAGAGGTTTTCAAGGAAATGGAAAATATTTGTCACAAAATCTTGATCTCATATCTACTTTTTAATGTTCTGTTTAGAATGTTGCCAGCATTGACTTGGACAGAGATAACTTCAAGCGTCAGCTTGAAGTGGAGAGAAAGGCACACAAAGAGGCCATAGATAAGTACACAGCCGATAAGGATTCCATCCTCACCTCATCGGATCAAGCAAACCAAGCTGCTGTCAGAGGTTGGGCATTTCTTCAGATGAATTAACATTTAAATTGGAATTTATTTTCAAATAAACTTTATTTGTTAAGATATCTATCATGCACTATTCTTTTCTTTTCATCTCTGATAAATGTTCCAAATTTTTATGAATCGTTATAAATTGTCTGTTTCTTTCCTCATCATTAACTCCAAATCTTGAAATTTAACTTGAATTCTATTTGATTCAATGATTTCTAACAGAGATTCAAACCAAACTAGATCATGAGAAGTCTGAAAAGCAAAGGGTAGAAGCACGACTACTGGACATGGAGAAAAAGAATAGTGAACTCAACGTTGACTTAATGCAATTGCATCAGAAAGTTTCAACTCTTCAAGGCGATCTGAGAATAGAAGCTGATAAAGTATGCACATTTCAAGATTACTGTCCTTTTTTCCCCATCTAATTTGATAAGAAGATAATCTTAATTTAATTTGAGAACCATCCAGTGTCCTTATAATTCCTACTTGTGTTACTTTGATGTCATAAAGTTCTATTTATTTTGGTATGTCAAATTTCTCGAGATGTTTTGTCTTTTTTTATTTTATTTTTTTTTGTGAGTTTTGTATTGTTGTTTTTAAATATGAGTTTAATATTATGGTTAAGTTGTATGTTGTCTTATTTCATTAAAAAATTGTAAAGCATTTTCCTTTCTATTTTATCAAGACCAAGAGCTTCTCTTTACAAGTTGAACAAGAAGTACAGCGTAGAAATTTGATGCACAATGATTACACAACTCTTCAGCAGGATTTACAAAGAGCCAAAATGAAAGAAAAGCAACTTGTTAAGGTAAGCAGTTGACTTGATAATGTTGTAATGTAGATAGCATCAATTTGGCCCCTTGGCTTGTACACGTAGTTATTCCCTTATTTTATGTCTATTTAGGAAATGTAACAACTTTTCAAAGATTGATATTGAAATACACAAGTTTGTGTACATAAATGAATGAAATTTGACAATATTGACAAAATCTTACAAAGTATGATTTGACCAATCCAAAACGCTTGATTGAAAATCTTATTCTTGGGTCAAAAAATCTGCTTCAGTCTCTCCTTGGCTTGAAACAGATATGATGAAGTTGAGGCCACTTCAGTATTACCTATGCTGATATTTATAATCATGCTTCAGGTTTTTTCTTCTTGGGAAAATAGATGTTGGCGTAAGGCTGCTCAGAAAGTACAGATTTGGTTTCTGAAAAGTTGTCAGCTCTGCATAAAGATTCCATCATTTAATGTATTTCATGTTTCCCTTACCTCTGAGATTTGTATCCTATATCTTTTAATTACACAATACTTTAAAGTTGAACTGATTTTTACTATCTGTCCTTTTCCTTTTACTTAGGAAATTCAAGATGTGAGGGAGGAAAAGCGAGGCGTTGAAGAAGAAATGAGGAAACTAAAAGAGTGAGATTCTTTTGCTTGAACTTAAACTCCTTAAATCCTTATTTGTCTATATTATGATAGTGGTGATGTCAATAATATTAAAAAAGATAATCTTTGTAAATAAAAGGTGTAGATGAGAAACCTGTTATGACCAAAATTTGGATATTCATCATATGACATATATTGTACGACTGGGTTGCTTGAATGATTATAATAATAATTAAGTTATCAGGTTCAGATATTATTGAGTGTGCTAGGATTAATTTCTACCTGTTTTCTTTCAGGGATATCTCTGGGAATGATCTCCAAATATCAGAGTTACAAGAGCAACTGGAAGCAGAGACATACTTTTCAGTAAGCTTATTCATTTCTTATGTGTAGTTTTTAACTCAAGAGAAGCTCAGGCTCTTTTAAAAGGGCATTTCTGGTATGATCTGACCACGCGCATGCCTTAAAATTTGGTCAGGTACTTGTCAATGGCAGCCGTCAGGTGTGAACTAGGCCAACGTCTCGAGAAACAGACCTGGACTTCTTAAATTGGAAATTTCCTGTTGTTTTCTTAAATAACGAAAGTAGTTTTGATTGGATAGTATTTCAAGATTCAGTCAATGAGATTGCAAGTTTTATTTACCTCTGAGCTCTCCCCGCCAATTTGTTATATATTGATAAAGAGAAGCTATTTCACCGTGTTTTGGTTCAACACACTGTGTGACCTAGATTTTTTTGGGGGGGAGTCGAGGCCAAGCTTGCGCTGAGGCAATGCTACAGCTATGACATAGCGAGCTTTTCTTGGGTTAAGATGTCAGAGATCATGTTTCTCCATGATAATTTCCATTATGCTGTTTCTTATTATTTTGTTTTATTTTTATGTTTTATATTAATGATATATCAACGGAAGTATGAAAGAGATGTAGAATTTCGATTTTGTAACGAGATAAGTCTCTCATGTCAGAGCTGCATTATTTGATAAAAATTTATATTACTATTAACAGTATAATTGCCAATAACGTAGGTAACTATATTTTTTTTTTATCAAATTGTGAATTTGGTCTTATTTTCAGTCATTGTACAAGACTCAAGTGAAGGAACTTAAAGAGGAGGTGGATGAGAAGAAGAAACAGATTCAGGATCTTTCCTCAGATGTTCAAAATGTGGCTCAAGAAAAGTAAGACTCTTTTCTTTACTTGTCCTAAATTGATAAATCTATATTATGAAGCCTAGACATACTAAATTTTCAAACATGTTACTTGTTGATTATTTATTAATTAGCAGAAATGATTCTTTAAAGCTAATGGCCGTTGTTTTGTGTTGTTTATTTTGTCTTTCAGGGACTCTATTGGAGCTCAGCTGCAGCTCGCCCTGGCCAAGGCTGATAGCGAACAATTGGCAAGGCAGATTGCAGAAGAGCAGTTGTCTGATGTGGAGAAAGAAAAGACTATGTTGGAGCTTGAAATCAAGGAGCTGATGTTCCGACATAAAAACGATCTTAGCAAGAAGGAATCTGTCATTTCCACTGTAAGTTGCCGTTGTATTTCAAATTATATGTGCAATCTAAAATGGTTCTGATAGTTGCCTAGACCTTCTATCAACGTAGGGGTGTGCCAATTTAGTGTCAAAGTGTGTGTATCATTATTTCATACCAGATTTGATCTAGTTTTATATTTAGATATCAAGAAAGAAGAATTAAAAATAAAGGAATTTGAGTGATGATGATTTTCTTTTTTTTTTTTGAACCTGTCATTTTCTTAACATGCACTCATCATTGCTGTGACATGTTGATGAAATTGTTATCACTTTGCTTTTTGAAAGTTATTTGCCATCTTATAATTAAATTTTGTTTTGCTTTCAGCTTGAAGACACAAAGAACAAATACAGCAATGATATTGAGTCATTACAACATGACAAAGATGATCTTAACAACAAAATCAAAAGGCTAAATGAAGGTATACATGAACATTTTATTAACTCGTTAAAAAAATTCCATTTATTACCTGTGCTGAATTAATTATTTAAATCTACAATTATTTTGAAAAGCATTCATGCAAAGTACATTATCATTCTTGATGTGTTTTCCTCAGATTTGCTCAAATCCAAAAATACAGAAGAGGATAAGCTACGAAAACAGCTTGAGGATGAGAAATTGAAAAAGATTCAGGTAGAGATATATTCTTTTCTTTCTTTCTTTCTTTCTATCTTTTTCTATTTCTGTTTTCTTCTTTTTTTTCTGTTTGTCAAAAAGATTGCCGCTAATTAGTTAATGAAAAAGAAAAGCAAATTTGGTTTAGTTTGCTGATGTATATTTTTTTCACAGTAATAAAGAGTATATCTTTTGATTATTAGCTTTCAAATTCTTTTATTGAATTGAATGAAATATATATAAAAAATGAAAGAAAACAAAGAAGGGGAAAGGGTATTTAGCTATCGTAGTCTACGATAGAATTCTTATTTTACATTTTTATTTTATTTTATTTACTTATTTATTTATTTATTTATTTATTATTTTTTGGGTGTATCTCAACTATGTATTTTTTTTGCAGGCGGTGAACAAACTGGCAGAAATCATGAACAGAAAGGAATTTGGCCAACCTGGAAGAGGAGGGAAGAGCAAGGCAGCAGAAACTGAACTACGTAAACGTAAAGAAAAGGAGAACAGAAAACTACAGCAGGAACTTACTCTGGTAATAGCAATACAATGGCTAATGACACGATTTTAAGTATTAAACTTACTCTATTCTATAGATTTGTTGCCCCTCTTTTTATAGTCTTTAGCAAAGGATTGTGTTATTGTTGTATTGATATTTCACATCAGGATCCGTGGCTAACTCACTTCTGAAAGATGTTATGAACGTTGTAGTTGATTTGGCTGCTCTTTCCTTTTCTTTTCAATTTTTTTTTTCTTTTTTTTTTCTTTTTGTTGGGGAAGTAGGCAACTTACAGATAATTTTCTTACTGTTTATGGCAGTTGATGAAGCTGACACATTATACTGTATATGGTTACAGCCAGCTTTTCCAGGGGCAAGAAAAACAGTATTTATAGATTTTCAGTAATAGATATTGCCCATTTAGTGTTAGTTTGATTTGATTATCTTACTCATGAACATGTTTTTATGGATCTCTCTCCTTTAGTAGGGTTGTTTCTATGAAACCCCTTTCTTGGTGTCATCTATCGTATTAAAAAAATTACAATAGGCTGCCAAACAAAAGTCATATAATACTAATGAAACCGGTATTTAAAATTTCCACAGGAAAGGGAGAAATACAACAAAATGGTTGAAAAAATGCAAAGAGATGTATCTGAAGCACAGCAAAATGTCTACGAGGAGAGCACAGCAAGGTCAAGGTTACAAATGGAAATGGATGCCAAAGATTCAGAAATGGAACAGTTGAGGCAAAAACTGGCCTTTCTCAATTCAGACAGTGCATCTGTTCACAGCGGTAACATGGATGAAAGCATTGTCTCCACGGAGGAACAATCAGGTAATTTACTTTGAAAGAAAATAAATGGGTACTAAGTCTTTTGTTAGAGAAGGATTTACTTTTGGTCCCGGCAAATTTGTTTCTTCTCCATGTTAGAGGATCATCCGGGGACAACTTCAATCTTCCGGTGAGGAGGCGTTCAGTAATAAATATTTCTTCCGAAACAAAGAGGAAACAAATTTGTCGGGACCAAAAGTAAATCCTTCTCTATTATTAAAACATATAAAGCTCCCAAACCAGTTTTTGGTTGAGCACTCTACATATGTGATTTTATAAATCAATGAATTTTACCATACTATATATATATATAAAGCAAAGTAGATTCTTAATTGTAGTATTTCTTTGTAGATAATTTTTGCCAGAATCTGGTAGATATTGAAAAGATTTTAGTCGTTGCATTCTATGAATTCATTTTTTTAATGCAGGATATCATGCCCTCTGCTACCATTACCCCTCTAAGGAAGTATTGAAAATGTAATGATTGATATTTTTTTCCTCAGTTGTTAATTCAGATTCCCACATGGAAGGCTGGTTGGCGGTTCCAAATCGAAACAACATCAAGAAATATGGCTGGAGGAAACAATATGTGGTAGTCAGTAGTCGCAAAGTGCTCTTCTTCAATTCAGAGAATGACAAGCAGAATACAGATCCTATTTTGGTGCTAGATATCGAGTAAGCTCTTGGTACCACATTTTAGGTTTTTGAGTTTTTACAAAGAGCTTATCTGGAATATTCTGTTGCTCTCTTTCAAAGGCAATGCGTTCTCAGATATTTTTGACATTTCATTATTTGTGGGTCTAAGTCAGGGGTGCTCATTCTTTATTGACATTGGATCTACTGTTCCATTACCCAGCCTTGGAGATATACCCGTCTGGCGGAGCCCTGAAACTTAAATAAAAGAAATAGAACCTATGCTGGGGTGCTTATTGGCATCATTCACTTTAACTAAAAGGAGAAAAAACTAACACAATCCCGCCAAATCCAGGAAAAATGACCTGCCAAAATACAAAGACAAATAGAAAAAATAAACCTAGCAGATGTGTCCTGCAGTCATCCCACAATCAACTGCCAAGCACTTGGAGATCGACCGGTAGATCGCGATGATTTAATGTGTCTGTCAAGATGTTGGTTGAATAATCATTTGATAAATAATCACTTCACAATGTCTTTCATTTTTATAGAAATGTAAAACTCTTTAATTTAACTTTTTATTTATTTGATTATTATTAAAAAGAGATGTATATTGTTTTATTTTTCTTAATCTATGTTCTTGACCAATACTGTTATCAATGGTAATAATGATACAAGTAATTTAATCAAGGTTTTGTTAGTAAGCGTACCAACTAGATCTCATTTATTTCCTTTACACATACCATATTCCATGTTAATGTGATTAAATGATGATTGTTTTACAGCAAATTGTTTCATGTACGTCCAGTGACCCAGGGAGATGTGTATAGGGCAGATGCAAAGGATATTCCTCGGATATTTCAGGTTGGGAAATATTTTGTTATAAAGATATGGCATTCTTGTTATGTTTTAAAAATGACTTTAGATAACTTTTACAGCTAGAAATTGGTTTACAGTCACCTGAGAAATTACACATTGATTTATCATTTCATGCTGTCAATCTTACAATTTTAAAATCATTCTATAAAATATCCTCATCATTTAATTTCATCACGTTATTATAATGAAATTTGGTTTGCAGGTCCTCTATGCTATGGAAGGTGAAAACAGAAAGCCAGATGACACATCCTCTCAAGAGGCAGTTATAGCTGCTACTGAACGGGCTGGAGTTATCTCCTACAAAGGTCATGACTTCATTCCTCTTAACTTCCGCACTCCAACATCATGTGATTCATGTCACAAACCTTTGTGGCATGTGCTTCATCCCCCACCTGCTCTTGAATGCAAACGTAAGTGTTTTGGTATGAATGTCGTTTTCAAAACTTTTTTTTTATTTGTGTTGGGAATGAATTATGAAGACTTTTGAGCAATCTTCTTTGAAATTTTATTAAGAACATAATCTAAATCAAGACTGTCACTTCCATCATTTTTCCTTCTTTTCGTTTTCCAGGTTGCCATGTAAAAGTCCACAGAGACCATTTTGACAAGAACGAGGAGTTCATTGCGTACTGTCGAGGTAGGATTGAACTGGTTCTAGTTATGTCTTTGTGTGTTGTCTGAGTGTTACGCATGATTTATTTTAAGGATTATTTTTTTTTCAAATTTTTTGTTAATTTACAACAAAATATATTACTCCATGATTATCAAGCACATGTTATGGGAAGGAAAATTATCCACTGGTAGTGCTAAATGTTAAACTAAAAGTCATGATTTTGAACAGATGTCATGGATTAGAAATAAATCAGAACTAGATCTACAGTGCAACCTTTGTAATCAGGATGCCCGGCTAATTTGGACGAATTCTCAGGGAATGGAATTTTTACTTTACCTCTCTAAAGGGTCTCTGGTTAACCAGGATGATATTTTTGGGGCATCCAAGCTTGATCTTCATTTTCTTCTTCTTCTTTTAATTTGCTTATTTCTCACCCAAACATGACCGCCTTGTCAAATCATCAGATTATCATGACGTCGACGTTTAACACAACTTGTTGTTACTATTAATGTATAGTACAGTAAATCAATAAAATGCCCAGCTTTCAACACCCCATGCATGATCTCATGTGTTGATGGACCGTTAATGTAACTTTTATTGTTGGTGTCTAATATAATATTGCTGCATGCACCCATTAAATTGCGGAACAAAATGTAGGGAAAGAAGAAGAAGATATAATGAAATGCCTCTTGGAATGGCTATTATAAGGGATTAGGCACTGACGGATCCCTGTTATTGTCAATGAATTTTTATGAAGATAAAGAAAAAACAACAGGGATTTTTAAAACCCCTGTTATTGCCAGATCCCAATATATTCTGTTATACATGGTTTCCACCGTATTTTTTTTATTGAGAGTCAATTTCATTCACTTGAAATGTTCCAGTTACGAAATGATAGGAATCAAAGTGATGTTGTTATTATTATTATTATTATTATTATTATTATTATTATTATTATTATTATTATTATATAATTATTATTATTATTGTGCACATTTGCTAAATTTCAAATATTCAATTTTTTTTTACAAGATGTTCCATTTTCCAAGATAACTATGTAATATCACAAGAAATTATAATATCTTTGTTTACAGTCAACTATGACTCCAGTATTCAAGCAAAGGAGATGCTCTTGCTTGCTGAATCTACTGAGAAACAGAAAAATTGGGTACAACATCTAAGCAAAAAGGTATCAAAGAAAGGAATTGTAAGCTCAGGAAATATTACGTAAGTTTTGATTGGTCAAATCTGATCATAAGCTGCTTTTTTGTTGTTGTCATTGATTGCAGTGATAAATGCAGGCCTTCAAAGGTGTTGATTGATGGTTATTGGCAGGTTTTCATATTTAAAATTGTGAGACTCCCACAAACTTGAATAGTTTAAAGATAAGTGTATTCCACCTCTTGATCATTCAAAAAATATCTTCCAATTATCTTGCAATTGATATTTACCCATGACTGCTTTTGTACTCATTGAACTTGGAGTTCACCATTAACATTAAACATTGAAACATATATAGAAATTATAACATAAAATTCACAGTGCTTAACACAAAATTAAAGATATTTATGAAACATTACAAAATATAAAAAGATACTTAGATCAATATAGTTGAAATCACAACTTGGAAGTTTAGTGTACATCTACACACTCATCAGGTGACAATATTATATAACAGTAAAAAAACAGGCAGTTTGATAACCATGCTTAAGTGCTTCTTTTCTTTCTCTTTTTTATTTTTGAAAAAAAAATCTTATAGCACAATGAGAGGGACCAAACAATATTCCTCATTTGGCCCTCAGCAAAGACCTCATCCACCACCCAACAAGTCAGGCACCCTACCACCACCTAACTCCAGAAATTCCTAGTGTTGTTATTTATTGCCTTTAGAACACTGCAGATATTCATGCAGCAAGTGAGGTCTTTCTGGGCTGTGTCTACTGCAAGTTCTTTTGAAAGTGTTGTCTGTGATGGTCTAAATCTGTGAATTGTTTCAAGAGAGACCCTTGTGATGTCATTTCATTTTCCAGCGAAGGTGCATATGGGTGTATGAAAGGAAGAGAGAGAGAGAGAGAGAGAGAGAGAGAGAGAGAGAGAGAGAGAGAGAGAGAGAGAGAGAGAGTGAGAGAGA